>JACDJE010000029.1:3045980-3059227 GCA_016647715.1 Pavo muticus | reverse complement strand
GGCTGTATTGGAGGGGGACTTGCTGCACTAAAGAGGAGCATGAAAGAGAACATTAGTATGGGGGGCCTCTGTCTCTTTGTTTTTCCCCATAGTAACTGTCAGAACTGGAGTCAATGTATGTCATCAGCAACAGACCCTCTTAATAAATTCTAGTGCTTGTGAACTTCTCCCAGCATCCTTTTTGCATCACTAGGCAATCCATACCTATCGGTGCTGTTCCAAGTGATAAATCTTATACAATATTTTCTTCCCAGTGCTGCTACTTCTGAGTCGCACTGAATGCAGTAGACTCCTTACAATAGACTGTGTACTACTGAGTGGTGTTGGGTTGCCTGCTATCCTTCAATGATTTTAAATTGGTCATTTGCTGGCTAAAATGAGAGTACTTTTAATACCATTGAGTCTTTGCTCTGAACCGGCTTCCAGTGGACAGCTACGTGTGATAGGCTGGTCTAATGTAAGTGTTGCAGAGTTGGAGCACACAAGTTGTTAATTCCTTGCAGTAAAATCAAGATGAGAGCTATGTAGCCATGTAAAACACTAGCAGAAAGCTAGATGAAAGCATATGCTATGAAAATGTATCCCTTGCTGGAAGTTTTCAAGCAAAATGCAAGCTTCTTTTTTTTGTAGTCAGCAAGCGAATCACAGCCTCAGTCAAATTAAGGCATCCTTTTCATGTCTGGTTAGGAATAGTTTAAGGATAAGGGGTTACATACAACCCAAAGCCAAGTGTGGATGGAGGAATACAAAACAAAAAGATAAAGGAATTGTTTGAAAAAAGAAAGAACATGGCATTGCCCAATTCACTTTAAAGATTTATGTCAGGAACAAATCATCCCAACCGCATAAAAGGAGCTGAAAGAAATAAAAGCTTTCTTCTCCAGAATTCTGTGGAGTTAATTTATAGAGAACATACTTTGAATATATTAGTGTATTCAGTGTCTGCATCTACTTATCTACCTTTGGGGGATGATAAAGGAATGTTAATCCTTCAGTAATCTCAAAACATCTTTCCTTTCAACTCTCTTTCAGGACATTGATTTCTTCTGTGAGTAGTGCTGAAGATGGCTAGGTGATCTCCAGGGTGCTATCAAGAAATGCTGACAAAGAAACCTGGAACCCTTCACCAAACACCAGCTTGTTTTTTTGATTTTTTTTTAATAGCTAATTGTAAAATAAGTTGTCTTTCAAGTGCAAAAGTTGATTTAAAGGCAGTGGTTTGGGATGGGGAAAATAGTCTTATGTGGGATTTATTCTTTAGAAATTATTTACCTGCATATACCTGTGAATGCATTCTATGAGCCTTTGTGTTATTTTGAGTAGTACAGATTATATGTAGAATTAGATGTGCCATCCTGACCTGCATTTTCCTTCCATAACCTTATCTACATATTAAATAAACATTGAAAAAGCCCTTCCTTTGTTGAGCAATGTGTGACTTGCTGATTTAAATCATTTTTCTTGCAAGAATTACGCTGCAATGGAGAAACTGGCAGAAACAAAACTATGAGCATTATTTAGTGTAAGACGCAATCCCAGCCCTCAGTGCTGATAGTTATGGGATGTGTTCAAGCTGAAGCATCTCTGTGCTGCCACATGAGGGAGGGCTGTGCAGGGTGCTCTTGAACACCTCACGTTGTTGTTGTTTACATTTCTGCAAATGTGCATATTGGATTTATTTTCACTGGAACAGGTTGCCCAAGGAGGTTGTGGATAGCCCATCTCTGGAGGCATTCAAGGCCAGGCTGGATGTGGCTCTGGGCAGCCTGGTCTGGTGGTTGGCGACCCTGCACATAGCGGGGGGGTTGAAACTAGATGATCATTGTGGTCCTTTTCAACTCAGGCCATTCTATGATTCTATTTTCTAGGTGGGGAAGCACTGTGTGAATGGTCAGAGTGCTGCCCTCTGAAGCTACCTCATTCCCTGTGCTGGCAGCATGGGGGTAGATGGGGGAAGCAAGGGGCAAAAAGATGCTCTGGTAACTTTTCCAGTTAGGCGTATAGAATCATAGAATCACAAGGTTGGAAAGGACCTACAAGATCATCTAGTCCGATTGTCCTCCCATTACCCTTACTACTACAAGCCACTAAGCCATATCTTGTAGCTCCTCATCCAGATGCCTCTTGAACACTGCCAGGGACAGCGACTCCACCACCTCCTTGGGTAGGGGATGCAGATGGAAGTCACATCGGCAAGCCTCCAATCCTCTGGGACCTCTCCAGAGAACCAGGAGCGCTGGTAGATGGCAGAGAGCTGCTCGGCAATCACCCCCACCAGCTCCCTCAGCACCCGAGGGTGGAGCCCATCCAGTCCCATGGACTTGTGACAGTCCAGATGGAGGAGGAGCTCTCTAACTGTCTCCACCTGAATCACCGGGGGTGTATTCCGCGTAGCATGCCAGACCTCCAGATCAGGGCATAAAGTGCCCTGATGATAACTGGTCTGCTTATTAAAGGCAGTTAATAAGTGTAAAGAAGGCATTGAGGACCTCAGCCTTCTCCTTATCCTCATTGGTCACATTCTCCGCTGCATCAAGTAAAGGATGGAAATTCTCCTTGGTTCTTCTCTTTCCGTTGATATATTTGTAATAGGATTTCTTATTCTCTTTTACTGCAGTGGCCAATCTGATTTCATGGTGGGCTTTTGCCTTCTTAACTTCCACCCAAAAATCAATTCTTCCATTTTGGATCAGGCTGCCCAGGGAGGTGGTGCAGACACTGTCCCTGGAGGTGTTCAGATGTGGAGATGTGGTACTGCAGGACATGGTTAGTGGGCAGTGTTGGTGGTAGGTGGATGGCTGGACTGGGTGATCTTGGAGGTCTTTTCTGAGAACTGGAGAGAGTACCTTGCTGTTCCCTGCCGGGCTCTTGTGGTTTATTGCCAGTGCTGACTGTCAGGGGGGGCTTCACTGTTGGAAGTGGGTGAAAAAGTAGAAAATCAGTTTGGTTTGCACGAACAAACAGCCTTTCGTTGCCACGATCCGTAGCAGCGTGCCCTGCCTCAGGTGCAATGCATAATGTGGCTCGGAGCGCCCTCTGGCGGTCGGACAGAGCCGTACCTCAGCGCGAGGCGCGCGGCGCCTCAGCCGCGAGAGAAGCTTCCAGAATGTCTGGAGGTTGTGCCGCGCAGCAGTGTTAAACGCACCTGTGGCTGAAGGCGGTGTTGGTATTCAGCCTCGATGCAGCGAGTTCGCCCTGAAACTTGCTGCAATGATGGAGGCTGGACATGCATGCTGTGTATATTGAATTTTTGAGTTCTACTCAAAGCAGATTTCCAAGATGAGTGTTGGAAATGCATCCCGCCCGTGGGCATGGTTGAAGTTACCAGTATGTGAAGAGTACGCACAGCAGTCAGTGTTTGCAAACAGCAGACAAAGCAGATTAAATTGCACTGCGGATATCATGAAAGAAAGTGGTGAGGTGAGTTCTAGCAATTGTTATTGGAAAATGCAAGTTTTTCTGCAAGGCTTCATCTCAGTTGCTTACAGTTACTAATGTACCCAGTTCTATGTAAATGTATACGAAGATTTATATTTCTCCACAAAAATACCATCCTCATCCTCATCCTTTGAAGTGCAGGAGCTTTGGGCCTGAGCTGGACTTCCTGTGCTGTGAGACTGGTGCTTATAGTCCTTGACACTGTGCATAACCCTTAACGTGTGTGCCTGCAAACAAAGCTTGCAGACGTGGCTGCTTTCAGCTCCTGTTTGCTCTTCAGCCAGCTGAGGTGAAGTATGGATGCTTTAGGACAGGTGCAACAGCTGGGGCACAGAATATTTCCAGAGCAGGATGCATACAGCAGGGACTATACACACTATGCACACACACGCATCGGTACCCTTTCCGAACATGCACAAAGGACAACATTTGGCCTATCAGTGAAAAACATCCTGCTGTGACTTCTTCAGCAGTTACAGTGAACCTGGGGCCATCGTGGCAGTGTGTGGACAGCATGTATTTCTTTTTGCCATTTTCTAGCTCTCTTCAGAGAGTGCGCTCTGGTAGGTCGTGTCTTCTGTGCAGAAAATAACTCACCAGGCTTTCAGGGGGCATCAGACTCTGTCTGCTTGACAACCTAATTCCAAGGAAAGTAAGATAAGGATTCAGTTTGTGAACCACTGTGTGGTCTTCGTAAAGCATCTGGCTGTGGAAAAGCATTGTACTGGTGAAGCTACTTGTCTGCTCAGTTCAGTCTCTAATGTACAACTGTCGAGTGGCTTCCAATTTAATGAAGCTTTACAGCACTCTCTGTCTGCCCGGTGTCATAGGTACTTGTTTTATATGGTGACATTGTGTAAAACTGTCATCTCACAAGCACTGGTGGCCTATGCTGCAACCTGAACTCTGGTATGACAGGCTCGATCAATTTATAGCTTCATCATGTAACGTATTGGCAGGATCCTCTTCTAAATTGTCCAAAGGAGACTTGTGACTTCATTCAGTAGTCACCAGGGATGTGATATAACAAATGCAGCCATTCCTGATCCTTAGGCTGCTCTCTCTGAGGGCAATCTCTTCACTGCGTGAATGCTGAGCAGAGAAAAGAAAGCATGTTGGGTGTGCTCGCTTTGCAAGAGATGGTGTCTCTGTTCAGAAGGGCAGAGGTATTGCAGTCTGACACTCTTCCTCTATGAAGGGTTTTTTCCATTTCTGTTCATTCTCTTAATCAGTGCTTGGCTCTATTTTCAGTATGCCACTTTTCATCATTTTACTGCAAATGGCACAAAGTTTGATTAATTTTAAATCCCCATTGTTGAAGCCTGATTATTACTTGAAGGTCTCTCTCATTTTTAGAGCAAAGTCCAAGTTTCTACCCTTAGAAATGTAAGGAAGTGCGACAACCATAATCTTAATAACACTAGCACAAAAAGTAAACCAAATGATCCCAGACTTGTCTGAGATCTGGAGCAGGAGGAAGAAATGGCAAGGTAGCACAGGATGTCTGTAGAAAACTTTGGAGTGCTTGCAGTTGGCAGCACTATTAGTGTAGAGCTGACAGCTAAAAATCAATAGTTTTGACACTGAACATGGATCTGCTTTCTGCATTGCACGTTCTTAGGTGAAGCTTGTTTCAGAACAACACAGCTTGCCATTCAGACCCCTTAGTGTTCATGCTGCTGTGTACCTGGATGAAATAAACAGGAGCTGACTTACAGGAGAAGGAGAGGAGGATCAATATTATGCTAGCAGGCAGTGGAGGATGCATTTGATTTTCCAGTTTCTTTCTTTTTCCCCTACAATGATTACTGTACTTGCAGTTTCCTTATTGAAATCACAGCAGTTTCACTACTACTGCTTTAGTAATAAGTAAAAAAACATCTGACATGCCAGGTGTGTTATTTTTCTGACAGTACCTTATAGTCTATTTCCCTTCATTGTATCCCAGCATAGGGGAAGTAAACTCATAGCTTGGTTTAAGTTTTGTGTTTAAACAACGTTGTTTCCAACTCTTGAGGTGGCCTCAAACTGCATTCTTAACTTGTGATCTCACGGTATCCATTTGGGTGGAGATTCAGAAGCTCTGAAACTAAACTGTAGTATATTTTTTCAGCAAATTTGGTTTTTGGAGAAGTGTGACACCATATGTAACTACCTGAAGTAAAAACCTTATAATTAGGAAAGCCTCGGGAGTTTGGGCTGGGGTTTGATGCCGCTGTCCAGCAAGAGCGTGCTGTTCCGTGAGCTCGGGCTGACATCTAGCGGTGGTGCCTGCCTGGCTGCAGGGAGGGCTGCCTGGCAGCACAACGGCGCCAGGGGTCTCATGCCCCGTCTCCCGATCCTAACCTCCAAGGACTCCGGCTAACTCATTCCATGGTTGCATAATTACTGTCATATTGGAAATTATTTTCCTTACCTAAAACCTATTTTTTTTTTTTTTTAATATTTATTTTATTTCTGCCCATTCTCTCTGTTCCTCCACAGGAACTGTACTCAATGAAGAGCCCAAATCCGTCCTCTCAATAAACCCCTTGCAGTTGCTGAGAGGCTGCTTCTGTGTCCCCTCCTGAAGCCGTTGCATCCCCAGAGTGAACAAGTCCAGCCCTCCCAGCTGCTGCACTCATGTTGTTCCCCCCTGCCCATCTCATTGGCTCTCCACAGAACATGCTCAAATTATATGGCAGCAGACAAGGTTTCTAATGTGGCTTGTTGGTAATAATAAGGGTGACTCAGTATATGAAGGATTTAAACCTTATTTGTGATGGCACTAACATTTTACACTGGAGATTTTCTAATTATATACACTTCTGTAAGCATCTTATTATCTATTCTGCTAATGATTAACCTGCCTCAGGGTTTGTGACAGATGGTAAGTTCATTAAGGGCTTTCCCACAATGTGGTTTTCTTTTTTTTTTTCCCCGCAGAAACTGTGTTCTTGCAACCACAACTTTGTCATGCCAGTGCACTCTGATGATCCTAGTGCTGTGTGTTCCTGAAGTATGGCTGGCCCTGTGGCAGAGGCAGTGTGTGAGACGCCCGCACCCACAGCGTGGTGATGTTACCCTCAAGTTCCTTTCTGCACGGGGGATACAGCACGAGCACTTGGGAGGAAGGCAAAACTACATCCCCACCTTGACAGGGAGAGAGCAGAAGACAGGGACTATGAAGACAGGTTGGCAGAAGAGGCCAGGCTGACAGGTGAGGCAGATGCAGGACTAAGAGAGGATGAGGAGTGGTGTTTTGTCACTTGAATTATCTGATGACTTGTGCTCTTTGTTACCAGAGCTGGCTGTTGCAAGAAAATGTCTTTCTGATGAAAATTTGACCCCTTTGTGATCCTCAGAGGATAGGCTTGTTCTGTGGCCAAGCATCACTGACAATGAAACATATGAGATGCGTTCCTGGCATTCAACTTCTAGATGTATTGAGCCCTTGAAGAACACAGCATATGTGCAAGTAGGTTGTTCTGTATTGCACCCTAAGTGGTAGTGGAGGAAAGGTGTGGCTGGAAAGCAGGCTTCTGCTTCAAACCAAAAATGCCAGTGTGGATGTACCCCAAGTGTTTCCCAAAGAATGGTAGAGGAATGGTTTAAAAATACTTAACTGTTGGAACTGGTGGAAGTAGTGTTGTCCAACTGGTGAAATCATTACCTGGTGTGCAGTAAGTCAGTCTCACACACAGAGATGAGATACTGTTCTGTTGCAAAGTTGCATAAGTGTGGGTGCTAGGTGGTCTCCCACAAAGCTAACACACCCTGGGATATTTGTGACACTTTTCTATACATATTCTTATCACTTGGTCAGTACCCTGATGCAGCCTCTGGCTTGCAATTGGTCAGTTAAAGGTAGGGCTAATCTCCCTTCTTGCCAGCTATGTTAGTCATGCCACACATGTTTTTTAACTCCCAGCCTCCTCCTCTAAATGTTCCTCTTCAATTTGTGGTTTGAACTATAGCTGCTGCCAGGAAACTTACCTGCATTTTCTTTCTCTATTGCTTATCCTTTTGTTTTGTTTTGTTTTGTCTTTTCTTTTTCCTTTTCTACTTACTCCCTATTGCTATATAACTTACAAGTGATTTCAGCGAACTGTGAAATAGACATCCCTGAAATCCTGTCAACCTTCTGCAACTTCTTTTGGATATCAGGGGCTGACTGTCCACTGATCAACATATTAAACACAGTTTTTTTTATCTTCCCCTTCTGGCTCCAAATGAGACAATTTTCTAGCTGTCTTACATAACCTCATATAAAATGCTGATGGGTCCTCAGTTGAGCTCTGATATATTCTGGAGGTGTTCTTTGTTTTGGGTACTGCATGTTGTACTGCTTGTGTAACTCCTGTATAAGCATTAGCTGTCCCCTGTCAGTATTTGGATCTCATTTAGGTTCTATTTCAGACTTAAACTCTTCTGGACCTTTCCTTTCATTTATACTTCTGTTTTCTGCATTAGCTTTTTCTAAAACCAGTATTTTGTTGTTGTTGTTGTTGTTTTTTCACAGAGAGTAATAATGTATTCATAAAAACCTTTATATCTTTTCAATCAGGCTTATAATTCAAAATAACCATTTGAAGGACTCTATGAACTCTCTCTGTGTTCTCCCTGTGTGATCTAGAAGTCTTTCCAGTTCATCAAATCAGAGGTAGAAAAGCGAACCTGCATCCATACAAGCAATCCAGTAGGTTTCACAGCTTGTCTCAGTAGAGCCTGAATGATAGCTGATTGGTGATAGCCCAAAACAGGGCTAAATCATTCTCACTCCATGGCTTGACTTTTTCTTAGTTCCTACCCACTAACCATCATACCCACATACCATCATGTGTCATGATCAGTTCTCCCATCTATGGAACAATCCACTAGCAATTGCCCATCCTGTTCTTCATCATTTTGCTGAATGCATTTCTTTTCAAGGACAGCATTGTTTAAAGATACACTCTGGGATTTTTGTGACAGTTTTCTTATACATATTCTTATCACTTGGCCACTGCTCTGGTGCAGCCTCTGGCCTACAATTGGTCAGTCAAAGATAGGACTAATCTCTCTTCCTGCAGGCTACTCTACTCATGCTAATGAACTACATGCCTTTTCAAGATGCTCCTGTCTTCAAAGACAAGTTTAGTTGTGACATTGTGATTAAGAGTTCTTCTGTTTAATCACTTTATCAGTTTCAGACATGGTCATCCTGACCTAGATAAAAGTGCATATTTCTATATCTAAGGATACGTGTTCAAAGACTTGTACAAAGATTAGTTATTACTTGACTAACAACAGTAGCAGTAGCTTCTTCATGAGGACTTGTTGGCAACTTTACACCCTGTGTAAAATAGTAGGTCAGAATAGCATCTTCTTGAGACACCAGCGTATATGTGATAGGATCATGTAAGGAAAATAGTAACTTGAGAATATTATTGCTAACCTTGGGCTGATTCTGAGAATTGGGCTTGCTATTGAAGTATTCCTGATTGATGTGTATTTACTGGGAAAACCTGATTTAGGCAGGAAGATAATTGCCTTTGTGTCTGTTTTGTTTTTCCTGGCAAAGGAAGAATGATTAATCTTCAGGTGGCTGATACTGACCTGTTAGCTGGGCTTTCTTCCTTACAGTCTCCCACTCCTGCTTTGTTTTGTAGAACTGCTGTGATGCAGCTCTGTCTCCAGCCCTGAGAGGTGACTGACAGGCTTCTGGAGCAAAATGGTTTTCAGGTTTAGAAATAGCTGTTTTTTTAGGGATTGATTGAAGGAAGAAAAAAAAAATAAGCCTTGGAATGAATAGTGTTATGTCAATACAAATCACAAAGGAACCAGTGTGAGGCTGATTGCTTTCCCTGCTCAGACTGAAATTACACTGTCAGCCAGCAAGAAGCAGGAGCTCCAAATATATGGTATTCGGTAGAACTGTATGAGTGCTTAGTAAATAGCACTGGGTTTGTACATACATATATGTATGTGTACACACAGAGTACTAGAGGTTTTAAGCATCACTTAAATGTGTGGATGTCTCTGAAGAGTGTGAAATGCAAAAGAACATGTGATCTTGCAGTACCATTGCACAAATTAGAAAGCTTGCTGTATGCAGTAGAGTGAAGAGAACACAGCTGAAAGGCAGCTCTTCCTTCTGTGCTGTAATGCTTGTTTTGATATGTGCTACAGTAAAAGCACTGCCCATAATCAAGTCCTCAAACAGTGTTAATACTTATTAGAGGGTTTTGCCAAGGACATTTTTTATTAGATGGGGAAGATTCTACTGTACTTTTAGCACAGGAGTGTGTAAAATTGCCTAGGGGATGAACTAAGTCTGGGGGTATAGCACTCAGCTCTACTCATATTTTTCTTTTGATACTGCCCACCTTTGAACATCAGTATGGAAGAGAAGAGCTGCTAGTCTGTTTACTAGTGATTGTAATGGAGTATAGTCCACACTGGTCAGCAGTGACCTTCCATCTTCAGTGATGGCTGATGGTTGCTGAAGTTCTAAGCAGAATTTCTGGAAGCCAGACGTGGATTGGCCTTTGCCTGCATGTTAACCTAGGGGGCTGGGCACTCAGCCATGATACGGGGAATACAGGGAAATTCTATTTCTAATTTTGGATGGTTGAAGTTCTGACTAGCTGTACTCATTTCTGAACATTAATGGGGCAGCTATTGGTGACAGAATGAATTAATTCCTAATTCTAGTGCAGAATAGAGAAATTTCTCAGTTAAGGAAGTTTCACAGGAGGAAAAAGCTCATATTACCTTCTGAACTCTAGCATATTTTGTGTTATCATGTTGAGACAAACGTGCAGTAGAAATTTCAATGAATGGGTGCTTGTAGGTGGTGTAAGCTGCCTCTGCACTCATATATTTACTCTTCTTGTTGTATATGGTGACACTGCATTGTGTAAATTGAACGCAGCTAGTTTTGTGGTAGGAGACAGTAAATGTTAGAAGCTGGACTTGGTATTCAGTAGCTATGGAACATTTGGTTGTGAAGATGCAATAGTAAACATCTGAAATAATTCACATGCATGAGGAGTACTCTGTACATCATGCGGATGGACTGAGAAAGGCTGCTGTAGCATCAAGCAAGAAGAATATAGCAAATGAAGGAGCTTATTAAGACAGAGAAATCACCTGACTCAAATGATACCAAAGGAGATGAATGAACTGTGGAATGAAAAAAAAGCAGTGAAAGGTATCTGACCAGGGACAATGAGAAGAATGGAACTTCACAAGAGCTGGGGGAAGGTCCAAACTGGGGGAACAAGGCATGGGTACTCCAGCTTGTGCATCCACAAATGCACATCTAACTCATGCTGAGTTACATGACAGATTCATCCCTGCACTCCCTGGACCAGAGATTACATGTTTGCATTCAGTAGCCTTGGGTGGATTCTTCTTTCACAAGACTGCTTTTTTCCTTTTCGAAGCTCATCCCAGCTACTGTAGATTAAACTACAATATATTTGCACAGTTCCACTTTGTGTGTTGCAAGGATACTCAACGTGAACCAGAATTAGTTACACCTACACAGTATCATATCATGTTGTTCCAAGCTATGAGCGTGGCTTGTAAAAAGATGCTTGGCCATGTGAGTTTCATTGTACCTAGTGTAAGTTAACCTGTTTTTTCAACTCAATAAATGGCCCTTGCAGAGGACTGATGTTATAACACTGATATCCACAGCTTGTTTTTAGCTAGCTCAAGGATATCTTCCTTATGTTGTTTTTTACAGTGTAGATCAACTTGTAGAGCTTGCTGTTTGCTCAGGAGAAAAGGTCGGAGTGCTGTGGTCACAGTGTCATGTTTTCAACAGGAAAGCTACATGTACAGAGAAAGCCTTATGTCATTAAACCTGACTGACGGAGGGAAGACAGTAAAATCTCTGTCCCTAAGGCATTGCCACCTTCTCTTTCCTTGGGGGAGGCATGGTTTTCTGCCTGAACAAGTTCAGTATGCTCTTGCTGGCTTGTGGTTTGTTTGTGATGTAGAAGTGTATGCGGGTGCTGTATGTTCTTAAGGGTTTGAACTGTTACCTTTTGTTTCAGTTCCAGAGCTCTTTTCCAAATACCTTTCTTTCCATTTGTTTTGAGGTGAGAAGAAAGAGCAGAAGGAAATAGCTATTCATGGGTACTCAAAACAACCATGGCAGGAAGTTAATAATTCTGTGGTTCAGGCTTTTAAGCTAGGTCATCCTTTGCTGTTTGCTGCATGCATACATACATGCAATCATATAGTCATAATGTGCTGCTGAGCAAATCCCTGCATGTGTTTAGTTCATTTTCGTTTGTGTGAGTTAGACAAAGCCATGCCCCAGGAAATCAATGATTTGTTTCAATGCCTATGCAGTTTCCAAGTAAATGTTAGTGTGCTTTGACATCTACTGGAGTTGCTCCAAATTGTTTGAATATGCCCAGTGAACATAAGGAGTTTTGCAGGCCATCCCTGGAACTTTCTCAGAAAAGCAATACTGCACTAGTATCTAGCTAGTAGAATTTATGGAAAGGTAAAAAAAAAAATATATATAGTGAAAAAATCCTTGATTTGACTGTTTCTGCAAGTATATATCCTAATTGTCCTCTACCCCCCCCCCCTTATCTGTCAAATAAATACCACTACAAAAATGTTTGTTGCAAAATGAGTGATGGAGAGACTTCTTCAAGTACCCTTCATGCTGCGAACTCTTGCAGCTCTACTCTGTCCTACCTGGAGCTGGCTGTGACATGCTCTAACTGTGCTGCGTCTTAAATCTGGCAGTAGCAAGGCTGCTGACTGCAGGGTGCGGGTAGTAGTGGCTTTCTCGTTTTGTTTAAATTGGTAGCTGCTGATGGCTGGCATTGTGTGAAGACCAGCTGGTGTGATGGGAAGATTGGCAGCTTTTAAAGCTTTTCTGTTTGTGAGAAGTGCAGGGCACCATGGATTTGATGTCTTCATGATGTAACAGAACTCACTGCTTTGGTTTTCAGTTGGTATTGATTGCAGTGCAACTTAAAGCAGCAGGGTTCTGTGTACTTAATGCATGATACCATGGTCCTCTCAGTGTGACCCATCACGAGGTTCCCACACATAAGCCAGCTTTGTTGGTTTCTTCATTTGCTTGCAGGAACGGCCTGGTCTATTTTTTTGTTTCTGATATTTTGAAGTCACTTGCTTTGAAATTTTTCACTTTTTTTTTTCAAGTAAGCTATTCATAAATGAGATGAAGCTGCTTGTAGCCACCCATTCCCATTGATATCCATGGGACCAAATGTAAAAATCACCCCCTGCTGGTTTTGGCACAATCTTTGGGGAGAGAAGAGTGGGCAGGAAATCACATCTTGCACTGTGACATTGGGGTTGCAGTGATGTAATCAGAACAACCACTAACAGGAATGATGGCAATCCTAAAAAGTTCTGCTAGCTTGTGCTTTAAATAAGACTTTGCATTCATGACCTTCTCAACATAATTGACAATACTATCAAATTCCTTCTCCAATAACACTAAAAATGTGTTGTAAGCGAATCTCCTGTTGTTCTAGTTCTTTTGCATGTTCTCTGATATCCACAGGCAAGGAAAGTGTGTTGGCCTTCTGTCCTATCCTACAGCAGTTTTTTAATGCAAAGAACGATCAAGATTCACAGAACCATCCTCAGTCACCTTAAAATGCAAGAGCTGACTTTTTCAAGGCATAGCTTGTTACACATGCCATCATACTGAACAAGTTTCCTGCCGAGCGCTTCTTTGTAAGCATGGGCATCACTGTCATCCTGTAGATTCTGCAGGCTGAACTGCTGTGGGAGTACAATCAGCTCCTGTTATTAATCTCAAGCATATCCTCAAATAGCTTTTT
>JACDJE010000029.1:2934236-3045543 GCA_016647715.1 Pavo muticus | reverse complement strand
GTCTTCGCAAAGGTAGCTGCAAGCACAAATGTCACTGTATGGGAACTGTTGAATCACAGCCTGAACCTCTGATTGACCACCTGAGGCAAATGCTGAGTCAGCCATGGGAGCACAGGTGAAGGCAATTCACCTGTGTGCCCGAAGGGGTGGAGCCAGGCTCCACCTCTCCTAGACTCCATTTAAGGGCTGACTTCCACTGAGGAATGATCTCTTCCTGGAGATTGCTCCTTGTGGGGTTCCTTTGCGAGCCTACAACACCAGTGAGCACCTTTTCTGTATGTCTGACTATTCTTACCAGCCTAACTTCTCTGTATACCTGTTAATCTTACAGTCAGTAAGATTTGACAGGTAGCGTCAGCCACCCCTTCTAATTTTTGAGGACTACCTGGTTGCAGTCGTAGTAAGAGCCAAATCATGAGTAACTTGAAACTGCACTGTGAATTGCTAATCCAGTCCTTCAGAGACTGTGCCTTAGTGTGGATGTTCTTGAATTCAGGTGGACTGTGTCATTGCAGCACCACCACAAACACCTCTATCCTGGACTAAGGTGCTTGCATACAGGATGTGCCTCTTGGTCAGCCATTCCTCATCTCCTTTGAGAAATATGGGTAGTGACCTCTTCCTACCCAAGCCTCCTGTACGGTTAGCACAGTAGGCTTGGGAGAGACCTTATCAGTCTTTACAGCTCCCTTAAAGGAGGTTATAGCCAGGTGGGAGTTGGTCTCTTCTCCCGGGTAACAGTGATAGGATGAGAGGTGATGCCTCAAATTGTGCCAGTGGAGGTTCAGGTTGGATATTAGGAAAAAATTGTTCTCTGAAACAGTGGTGAGATATTAGAACAGGCTGCCCAGGGAAGTGGCAGAATCATCACCCCTGGAGGTATTCAAGAAATGTGCAGATGTGGCACTTATGGACATAGTTAGTAAGCATGGTGGTGATGAGTCGATGATTGAACTAGATAATCTTAGAAATCTTTTCCAACCTAAAGGATACCGTGATTCTCTGAAAAAGTTGTGAGCTATACACAATTAGGAAGAGATTAGAGGAGGCCCAGGTTGGATATCAGGAAAAAGTTATTCACCAGGAAGGTCGTCGGGCACCAGAACAGCCTCCCCAGGGAAATGGTCACTGCACCGAGCTTCTCAGAGTTCAAAAAGCATCTGGACAACACTCTCATATGGTCTGATTTTAGAGGTGTTCTTTGTGGAGCCAGGGAGTGGACTTGATGATCCTTATGGGTGCCTTCCAATGTGGGATATTCTATGTTTCTATGACTTTGGTCGATGGTGACAAAAATAGGTTGAAAGAGGCCTCATCTTTGAGGGGAAACTCAATTCAGGAGTTAAACTATTATTTTAATTTTTGTCCTGTTTTGATATGTGTTGACATCACTGTCCAGCTGTGAACTAGTCTGAAGGCTACTTCAAGCAATGGAACAAGGTTATTTGCACCAGAATAATCTAGGGATATCTCCACTTGTGCTGAAGAGTCACGGCATTCATTAAGCAGGCTGTTTGTTTCTCTGAATTGTACCTGGCCTTAAAGACACATTCTGTGGGCTCTGCTTTTTATTTCTATGGCTCTTAACTTGCCAGTTGCTGAATTTTTGCTGTAGGTGGCTGCAGAGGCTGTTCTAGTAATACTTGTGGAAGTCAGCTTTACTTTGAGTACTGGAATATAGGAATGTTCTGGGGTTCCCACTGTTATAAACAAGTTAGCTACAAAGACTGCTTCATTCTGCTGAAATGTAAGATGCCTCTGCAATCTATCCTCTATAGAGTAACCTTACACAAAATCATATTGAAAGCAGATAGCCAAGTGTGTTTTCATTAGAGTAACTGGATTTAATACTTGCCTTGAGCTCTAGATGGCCTTGTTGTTTAAGTTTAGATGCTTAAATATCTTATTTAATGCAAATTAAGTTCTAAGCTTACTTAACTGCAGATGGTAGTGCTGCTAACTCAAAGCCTTTGAAAAAATGTTGACAGAATTATGTTTTCTTTATGTAAATGATGTTTTCATTGAATGAGCTGCAATGTCAAGGTACTTCCATTTGATATTCTTCAGGAGCCAGTATTGATTACATGAACTTTTGAAGCTATAGTTTATGAATTTGATAAGCGTAGCCCCAGCATGGAGAAAGGGCTTGTGCTGCAATGGATGGTTTCTCAGTGTTGATTCAAGGATTCCTGATTGCAAGGATTGGGAATCAGCAGATATATGGCAACTGCTCGTGTTTGTTTTTCCTGTGTACTATCCAAGTTCAGACTCAACCCAATAAAATGTTCTGTTTTCATCATTCTTGCCATTGGTCTGACATCCCTGTTGCAAAGATCTATCAAAGGAATGCAGTGTTAAGGTTAACAGCAAACTTTCCAGGAGATGTGCTAGCAAGGGCTACAGCGGAAAGGCCTGCAGCACCATCACAGAGCTGTGTTGGTACTCTGGGTCTCACAGTGATTTAATAGTATACACAGCTTCGTATCTATTTCTAGAGGCTTCCCCATCACTTGTTTTCCACTAGGGTTATATAGTTCCTAGGTTCAATAGAATTTGATGGAGCTGAAGAGACAACTTTCTCTGTGAGAAATTGGAAATGGCAGTTGCTGAAGCTTTCAAGACAATTGAAGAGAAATCAGTTTGGACTGGTATTTGAGAACAGAGAGAAAGTACCTTTGGGCAAACACCCCACTAGCAAAGGCTTGCTTTGATTATTATTATTTTTTTAACCTTTTGCAGTAAGCAGGCTGCTGAAGATTCATTGTTACCTTGCTTTAACTTGTGGGTGCTCAAGAAAGACACTTTGCAGGCAACTGTAATGTTAATGGCTCCATAATTCTTAGTGTTGTACTATTTTTTGCTTGTAAAACTCACAGAGAAGGTCTCCTATTTCACTCATATGCAGGTTTGTCTCCTGTGATCTTTGTCCAGGGGAAGGGGACTTGGAGATCTTCAGTTTAAAATATTTGGACCCAAGTATCTGCCCCATTCTTTTATATTCTGGTTAACCATGTTGTGTGTGATTTTTTTTTTCCTCTTCAGCCTTTTTCCTTTCAGACTGTACCAATTATGTCATAATATCAGTCTCAGCTACAGTATTGATTTAATTCAAGGACATTAATTTGGGCTCTGCAAGTGTAAGGGCCAACAGATGGGAAGATCTTGATCTCTTAACAATCCTTCCATCCAGGTTTCCATCTGAGAGTTGGTGGTTGTATTTCAAAATCCTTTTCTATTTTATTTGTAGTTGTTTGAGATTCTGCACACTCAAGCAACCTGACTTTTGTTGCTGCTGTTGCGTGCCAGCTAAATGGAAATCATTTTCCCAAAGGGATGGTCCATAGATGCTGGTGAATGAAGGAAAAGTCACTGAAGTCATTTTACAAATAACTTGCATCCTGTTTTTAGAAGTCTCCGGTGTAAAATTCATTAAAGGATAGCTTAAATTTACAGATCTTCATATATGCATTTAATCCTAGACTAGGTTGTATTTAGCTAGAAAGTGAAGATTTTAACACGTTATTGTACATCAATTACAATGCTTGAAAGGACTGCCTTCAGCTGCCCTTCCTCTTTAAAATGAATCAGGATAATAGCAGATTAAAAGCACTTGTTTAGCACTTCCAGGGGAAAAAATATTGCTTGCAAGGTAGAGAGCAATTATTAAGCCTGGGCTCAGGGGAAGATGCAGGGAAGGGGAAAGATAAACAAGTTTATAGGGCTTGAGAAATGCAAAAAAAACCCAAAACCCAACCCCAAACCAAAGATAATAAAAAGGGAATAGCAAGGGGGAAAGGAATAAAACATTCTGAACTATCAGGTACCATAAACTGTTAGAAAAGGAAATCCTCCCTCTTCTTTTTTCTGTTTGTTCATAATCATTTTTGTTTTTGTTTAAGGCTGGAGCTTGAAATTCCTAAACAGGCTTTAAAGTTGTAGGTTTTTTTTTCAAAGCACATAACAATTGCATCTGGAGGAGGAACATTGAGAAGTAGTTCTGTAAAAATTAGATTGATCTTGGTGTTGTCAGAGTCCTGTGAACGTAGGCAGAGAAGACAGTATTTCTTTCATAGTAGTTTCAGGGGTGGTTTGTTTGTTTTGTAATCTGAGCTATCATTTGGAGCAACGCATTATTGAGAGGGTTATTTTTTACTTTATTTAGTGTAAAATATTTACAACTAAATGAAATAATTCCAAGGTTTGGGTTGATTTTGTGCTTTTTTGCTTTCTTGAAAGCACATCAGAGAGTTTGCTATAATATAATGTGCTGCTGGGCTGTCTGAGCTGCTTAAGCAGCTACAGCGGGCCCTCCAATGCTGTGTATGGCATGGAGAGGAGTGTTCTGGTCTTGCAGAAGTGGTCACTGCAGATAGAGCTGGCACCTCAAGTCCAAGTGTCAGCATACAAATTTACACTGGCTTTCAGCAGAGTAAGGCTCGCAAGGCAACTTTCATCTCACTAGGAGTGCCACAAAATGCACATTTTCTAGTAAAAGTCAGCAACAAGTCCTAGATGTCTTTGGCTTAATTAAGGTTCTTGGGTTTCCTGAGGTCTTTTCTTCTAACTGTTTGTAGCAGTATCCCCAGGCTCCCCCCGTTACTCTTTTAAATGCAGGTTTAATGGCATCTTGATTTCAGAAAAGAACAGCAGTTCTGTTACAGGGCCAATATCTCTAAGACTAATTCTCTGATAATGAAAACAGCAAATTTTGGGCTTTATGATGCTCTGGAGAAAGTACAATCAGTTGCCCTGTGCTGAAGTTTACTTAATTATTTTTAAAAGAATTCAAAAGTAAGTTTAACCAGGTGCCCCAGGGTAGAGCGCACTCCTTGTTTCCTTTGTTAATCTAAATCTACATTTCAGGTTCGCCTGTTGTCTTTCTTAAGGCTTGGCAGCTGTGATACTTAGGCATGTAGGAGCTGCCAACCCTACAGTATTCTATGTACTTACATCCTCCTCGCCCTGTGGATATCTTGTTGCTGAAATTAAGCTGACATGCATACAAGCAGTATTTATGACTAAATGGAAACATCACTTCAACTTGGGCAATTTTTTTTGAAAACAGTCAATAGCTGTGAAATTAAAATGCAACTGAGTTTTGCAATCCAGATCACTCTATCATATCTTACCATATCTTCTGTCTTTACACTTGCTTTATCCCACACTGACTGTTAGCTAGCTTAGTATTGATTTTCCCTGAGTACGCAAGAAAAACTAATGCTTTTTTTTGTCATGTTAATAGATTGAAACATTCAGCTAAAGTCGTTTGTTGCTAACTTGCTCATATTTCTTTACCAAATTAAAGGCAAGTCAGTATATGCTGAAACAGATAATCTGCTCCTGCAGATAATGTGAAAAGGCTACAGTGGGCTCAACTACCCATCTGTTGTCAATATCTTTTTCTTGAACGTGTCAAGCCATATTTACCAAGTCTACCAAGCGACTACTTTGAATGCGTAAGTCTGCTTGTGGGGCTGTATTCTCATCATACTCAGCGCTGCAGAAAGCAGAGCCCTTTTTAGGATAGCTGGAGCTGCCTGTGGTACAGCTTGGCAGCCACTAGTGTGAAGGTTTTATTTTTAGTCCTCTTTCACACACAGCTCTGCCATCCCAGCATGTGTGCGCTTACCAGCACTGCAGTTAGGATCTGCTGAATGCTACCAAGGTGCTGGCTGGTGTTGGTTAGGTACTTTGAATAGAAGGGCTACAGTTCTTGCTTCTTTCTTTCTTCCTTCATCCATCTCCAGTTCCTTGAAGTTATCATAAACAGGGAGCAGCCACAAAGGAAAGAAAAAAAAAAAAAAAAAAAAAAAAGGCAGGAATTTGAGGAGATATTTTCTCTAACTTTGCCACCTTGGACCTTGGAGAGAGACAAAAGGGGCTGGACTCTGCCACTATCCATCTTCTGTGCAAAAGTGTGCATAGAGTTGTATGTGAGGGCTCTTGGCGTTTTGGGCTGGACGTGGACTTTGTGACTGCCTGCTCCCATTTTGGTGACTTTGTAAGGTTGTGCTGTCTGCTGACTTTGAAATGTTTAATTACTGTGTTTCTAGAATGCTGAACTCATTTTCAGGTAAGAGCTTGTTTATCTCAGTCTAATTTGTCAATTGTCAGTACACTAGATAGAAGAGGCCTTCAAACAAATTCCCGTTCATCTCAAGAGTGATTCAGCTGCAGTAGGTTATTGTGTATGGGTAAAGAACTTCCTTTTGCAGCTGCAGAGTATGTAATGTCATATTGGAAGAGCTTCTTTGTCTTGTACCTACCTCCACAGAAATTTTTCTTTGCAATATTGCATGGTGCTGCCCCTCAGCATAGAAAATACATCAGCCATGTGCTGAAAGGGAGTGATTCATCTTGGACTTAATGCTTCACCAGTCATATAGGCTTAAAAGCAGACAATGACAACAGTTTTGAATAAAATGTCATAGACGCTTGAGGGCCAAGACAGTGTTGGTCTGACTCATTTTCTATACAGGCAGTTGAAGTGGCCCACATGAGCAAAAAATGAAATTGAGATGAGATGAAGCTTTCTTCTGCTTATCTTGAGTTGTTTGCTTAAGCTGCCTCTTGCACATATGGGTAAAAGAAGGGTTCCTGCTTCCAGGGCTGTCAAGACTCATTAGATAAGGTGATACCAAATTCGTCAGCAGCATGGAGCTGAGTGGGTGGCTAGTTGCTTTCCATCCAGTGCTGATGGGCCTTGACAGCTTGTACAGTCTCATGTAAACAAAACTGACAATTAAAATGTGCTTATTGATGTAGTTGAAATAAATCCAATGCGGCTTGTCTGAAGAATAGTTTTTCTGCAGTCTGGAACAATGGTTTCTTCCCATGAATTCTTTTTCTGGAGATTGGTATGTGTACATTCCTCCCTCATCTCAAAGAGAGTCTTAAGTAGTAATTATAAAGCAGTGAATTAATTTGAGAACAAATTAATCAACTCTTGCACTTTTACTTCATAGCTGAAAACTGAAAAAAAAAAANTTTAACTTTTTTGCAGCTGGCACTTTTTCCAAACTAGAATTGCCAAGCTGGACATGCACAGAAGCCGACCTCTTTCATTTTTCTCACAAACCACTGCAGGGAAGGGATTCTAAGTGACTGTACCACCAAACAAAACTGAATGTCTTCGCAAAGGTAGCTGCAAGCACAAATGTCACTGTATGGGAACTGTTGAATCACAGCCTGAACCTCTGATTGACCACCTGAGGCAAATGCTGAGTCAGCCATGGGAGCACAGGTGAAGGCAATTCACCTGTGTGCCCGAAGGGGTGGAGCCAGGCTCCACCTCTCCTAGACTCCATTTAAGGGCTGACTTCCACTGAGGAATGATCTCTTCCTGGAGATTGCTCCTTGTGGGGTTCCTTTGCGAGCCTACAACACCAGTGAGCACCTTTTCTGTATGTTTGACTATTCTTACCAGCCTAACTTCTCTGTATACCTGTTAATCTTACAGTCAGTAAGATTTGACAGGTAGCGTCAGCCACCCCTTCTAATTTTTGAGGACTACCTGGTTGCAGTCGTAGTAAGAGCCAAATCATGAGTAACTTGAAACTGCACTGTGAATTGCTAATCCAGTCCTTCAGAGACTGTGCCTTAGTGTGGATGTTCTTGAATTCAGGTGGACTGTGTCATTGCAGCACCACCACAAACACCTCTATCCTGGACTAAGGTGCTTGCATACAGGATGTGCCTCTTGGTCAGCCATTCCTCATCTCCTTTGAGAAATATGGGTAGTGACCTCTTCCTACCCAAGCCTCCTGTACGGTTAGCACAGTAGGCTTGGGAGAGACCTTATCAGTCTTTACAGCTCCCTTAAAGGAGGTTATAGCCAGGTGGGAGTTGGTCTCTTCTCCCTGGTAACAGTGATAGGATGAGAGGTGATGCCTCAAATTGTGCCAGTGGAGGTTCAGGTTGGATATTAGGAAAAAATTGTTCTCTGAAACAGTGGTGAGATATTAGAACAGGCTGCCCAGGGAAGTGGCAGAATCATCACCCCTGGAGGTATTCAAGAAATGTGCAGATGTGGCACTTATGGACATAGTTAGTAAGCATGGTGGTGATGAGTCGATGATTGAACTAGATAATCTTAGAAATCTTTTCCAACCTAAAGGATACCGTGATTCTCTGAAAAAGTTGTGAGCTATACACAATTAGGAAGAGATTAGAGGAGGCCCAGGTTGGATATCAGGAAAAAGTTATTCACCAGGAAGGTCGTCGGGCACCAGAACAGCCTCCCCAGGGAAATGGTCACTGCACCGAGCTTCTCAGAGTTCAAAAAGCATCTGGACAACACTCTCATATGGTCTGATTTTAGAGGTGTTCTTTGTGGAGCCAGGGAGTGGACTTGATGATCCTTATGGGTGCCTTCCAATGTGGGATATTCTATGTTTCTATGACTTTGGTCGATGGTGACAAAAATAGGTTGAAAGAGGCCTCATCTTTGAGGGGAAACTCAATTCAGGAGTTAAACTATTATTTTAATTTTTGTCCTGTTTTGATATGTGTTGACATCACTGTCCAGCTGTGAACTAGTCTGAAGGCTACTTCAAGCAATGGAACAAGGTTATTTGCACCAGAATAATCTAGGGATATCTCCACTTGTGCTGAAGAGTCACGGCATTCATTAAGCAGGCTGTTTGTTTCTCTGAATTGTACCTGGCCTTAAAGACACATTCTGTGGGCTCTGCTTTTTATTTCTATGGCTCTTAACTTGCCAGTTGCTGAATTTTTGCTGTAGGTGGCTGCAGAGGCTGTTCTAGTAATACTTGTGGA
The DNA here is from genome assembly GCA_016647715.1 of Pavo muticus. Lineage (NCBI taxonomy): Eukaryota > Metazoa > Chordata > Aves > Galliformes > Phasianidae > Pavo > Pavo muticus. The sequence goes on along the minus strand of JACDJE010000029.1, from coordinate 3,036,765 downwards.
AGTCAGCTTTACTTTGAGTACTGGAATATAGGAATGTTCTGGGGTTCCCACTGTTATAAACAAGTTAGCTACAAAGACTGCTTCATTCTGCTGAAATGTAAGATGCCTCTGCAATCTATCCTCTATAGAGTAACCTTACACAAAATCATATTGAAAGCAGATAGCCAAGTGTGTTTTCATTAGAGTAACTGGATTTAATACTTGCCTTGAGCTCTAGATGGCCTTGTTGTTTAAGTTTAGATGCTTAAATATCTTATTTAATGCAAATTAAGTTCTAAGCTTACTTAACTGCAGATGGTAGTGCTGCTAACTCAAAGCCTTTGAAAAAATGTTGACAGAATTATGTTTTCTTTATGTAAATGATGTTTTCATTGAATGAGCTGCAATGTCAAGGTACTTCCATTTGATATTCTTCAGGAGCCAGTATTGATTACATGAACTTTTGAAGCTATAGTTTATGAATTTGATAAGCGTAGCCCCAGCATGGAGAAAGGGCTTGTGCTGCAATGGATGGTTTCTCAGTGTTGATTCAAGGATTCCTGATTGCAAGGATTGGGAATCAGCAGATATATGGCAACTGCTCTTGTTTGTTTTTCCTGTGTACTATCCAAGTTCAGACTCAACCCAATAAAATGTTCTTTTTTCATCATTCTTGCCATTGGTCTGACATCCCTGTTGCAAAGATCTATCAAAGGAATGCAGTGTTAAGGTTAACAGCAAACTTTCCAGGAGATGTGCTAGCAAGGGCTACAGCGGAAAGGCCTGCAGCACCATCACAGAGCTGTGTTGGTACTCTGGGTCTCACAGTGATTTAATAGTATACACAGCTTCGTATCTATTTCTAGAGGCTTCCCCATCACTTGTTTTCCACTAGGGTTATATAGTTCCTAGGTTCAATAGAATTTGATGGAGCTGAAGAGACAACTTTCTCTGTGAGAAATTGGAAATGGCAGTTGCTGAAGCTTTCAAGACAATTGAAGAGAAATCAGTTTGGACTGGTATTTGAGAACAGAGAGAAAGTACCTTTGGGCAAACACCCCACTAGCAAAGGCTTGCTTTGATTATTATTATTTTTTTAACCTTTTGCAGTAAGCAGGCTGCTGAAGATTCATTGTTACCTTGCTTTAACTTGTGGGTGCTCAAGAAAGACACTTTGCAGGCAACTGTAATGTTAATGGCTCCATAATTCTTAGTGTTGTACTATTTTTTGCTTGTAAAACTCACAGAGAAGGTCTCCTATTTCACTCATATGCAGGTTTGTCTCCTGTGATCTTTGTCCAGGGGAAGGGGACTTGGAGATCTTCAGTTTAAAATATTTGGACCCAAGTATCTGCCCCATTCTTTTATATTCTGGTTAACCATGTTGTGTGTGATTTTTTTTTTCCTCTTCAGCCTTTTTCCTTTCAGACTGTACCAATTATGTCATAATATCAGTCTCAGCTACAGTATTGATTTAATTCAAGGACATTAATTTGGGCTCTGCAAGTGTAAGGGCCACCAGATGGGAAGATCTTGATCTCTTAACAATCCTTCCATCCAGGTTTCCATCTGAGAGTTGGTGGTTGTATTTCAAAATCCTTTTCTATTTTATTTGTAGTTGTTTGAGATTCTGCACACTCAAGCAACCTGACTTTTGTTGCTGCTGTTGCGTGCCAGCTAAATGGAAATCATTTTCCCAAAGGGATGGTCCATAGATGCTGGTGAATGAAGGAAAAGTCACTGAAGTCATTTTACAAATAACTTGCATCCTGTTTTTAGAAGTCTCCTGTGTAAAATTCATTAAAGGATAGCTTAAATTTACAGATCTTCATATATGCATTTAATCCTAGACTAGGTTGTATTTAGCTAGAAAGTGAAGATTTTAACACGTTATTGTACATCAATTACAATGCTTGAAAGGACTGCCTTCAGCTGCCCTTCCTCTTTAAAATGAATCAGGATAATAGCAGATTAAAAGCACTTGTTTAGCACTTCCAGGGGAAAAAATATTGCTTGCAAGGTAGAGAGCAATTATTAAGCCTGGGCTCAGGGGAAGATGCAGGGAAGGGGAAAGATAAACAAGTTTATAGGGCTTGAGAAATGCAAAAAAAACCCAAAACCCAACCCCAAACCAAAGATAATAAAAAGGGAATAGCAAGGGGGAAAGGAATAAAACATTCTGAACTATCAGGTACCATAAACTGTTAGAAAAGGAAATCCTCCCTCTTCTTTTTTCTGTTTGTTCATAATCATTTTTGTTTTTGTTTAAGGCTGGAGCTTGAAATTCCTAAACAGGCTTTAAAGTTGTAGGTTTTTTTTTCAAAGCACATAACAATTGCATCTGGAGGAGGAACATTGAGAAGTAGTTCTGTAAAAATTAGATTGATCTTGGTGTTGTCAGAGTCCTGTGAACGTAGGCAGAGAAGACAGTATTTCTTTCATAGTAGTTTCAGGGGTGGTTTGTTTGTTTTGTAATCTGAGCTATCATTTGGAGCAACGCATTATTGAGAGGGTTATTTTTTACTTTATTTAGTGTAAAATATTTACAACTAAATGAAATAATTCCAAGGTTTGGGTTGATTTTGTGCTTTTTTGCTTTCTTGAAAGCACATCAGATAGTTTGCTATAATATAATGTGCTGCTGGGCTGTCTGAGCTGCTTAAGCAGCTACAGCGGGCCCTCCAATGCTGTGTATGGCATGGAGAGGAGTGTTCTGGTCTTGCAGAAGTGGTCACTGCAGATAGAGCTGGCACCTCAAGTCCAAGTGTCAGCATACAAATTTACACTGGCTTTCAGCAGAGTAAGGCTCGCAAGGCAACTTTCATCTCACTAGGAGTGCCACAAAATGCACATTTTCTAGTAAAAGTCAGCAACAAGTCCTAGATGTCTTTGGCTTAATTAAGGTTCTTGGGTTTCTTGAGGTCTTTTCTTCTAACTGTTTGTAGCAGTATCCCCAGGCTCCCCCCGTTACTCTTTTAAATGCAGGTTTAATGGCATCTTGATTTCAGAAAAGAACAGCAGTTCTGTTACAGGGCCAATACCTCTAAGACTAATTCTCTAATAGTGAAAACAGCAAATTTTGGGCTTTATGATGCTCTGGAGAAAGTACAATCAGTTGCCCTGTGCTGAAGTTTACTTAATTATTTTTAAAAGAATTCAAAAGTAAGTTTAACCAGGTGCCCCAGGGTAGAGCGCACTCCTTGTTTCCTTTGTTAATCTAAATCTACATTTCAGGTTTGCCTGTTGTCTTTCTTAAGGCTTGGCAGCTGTGATATTTAGGCATGTAGGAGCTGCCAACCCTACAGTATTCTATGTACTTACATCCTCCTCGCCCTGTGGATATCTTGTTGCTGAAATTAAGCTGACATGCATACAAGCAGTATTTATGACTAAATGGAAACATCACTTCAACTTGGGCAATTTTTTTTGAAAACAGTCAATAGCTGTGAAATTAAAATGCAACTGAGTTTTGCAATCCAGATCACTCTATCATATCTTACCATATCTTCTGTCTTTACACTTGCTTTATCCCACACTGACTGTTAGCTAGCTTAGTATTGATTTTCCCTGAGTACGCAAGAAAAACTAATGCTTTTTTTTGTCATGTTAATAGATTGAAACATTCAGCTAAAGTCGTTTGTTGCTAACTTGCTCATATTTCTTTACCAAATTAAAGGCAAGTCAGTATATGCTGAAACAGATAATCTGCTCCTGCAGATAATGTGAAAAGGCTACAGTGGGCTCAACTACCCATCTGTTGTCAATATCTTTTTCTTGAACGTGTCAAGCCATATTTACCAAGTCTACCAAGCGACTACTTTGTATGCGTAAGTCTGCTTGTGGGGCTGTATTCTCATCATACTCAGCGCTGCAGAAAGCAGAGCCCTTTTTAGGATAGCTGGAGCTGCCTGTGGTACAGCTTGGCAGCCACTAGTGTGAAGGTTTTATTTTTAGTCCTCTTTCACACACAGCTCTGCCATCCCAGCATGTGTGCGCTTACCAGCACTGCAGTTAGGATCTGCTGAATGCTACCAAGGTGCTGGCTGGTGTTGGTTAGGTACTTTGAATAGAAGGGCTACAGTTCTTGCTTCTTTCTTTCTTCCTTCATCCATCTCCAGTTCCTTGAAGTTATCATAAACAGGGAGCAGCCACAAAGGAAAGAAGGAAAAAAAAAAAAAAAAAAAAAAAAGGCAGGAATTTGAGGAGATATTTTCTCTAACTTTGCCACCTTGGACCTTGGAGAGAGACAAAAGGGGCTGGACTCTGCCACTATCCATCTTCTGTGCAAAAGTGTGCATAGAGTTGTATGTGAGGGCTCTTGGCGTTTTGGGCTGGACGTGGACTTTGTGACTGCCTGCTCCCATTTTGGTGACTTTGTAAGGTTGTGCTGTCTGCTGACTTTGAAATGTTTAATTACTGTGTTTCTAGAATGCTGAACTCATTTTCAGGTAAGAGCTTGTTTATCTCAGTCTAATTTGTCAATTGTCAGTACACTAGATAGAAGAGGCCTTCAAACAAATTCCCGTTCATCTCAAGAGTGATTCAGCTGCAGTAGGTTATTGTGTATGGGTAAAGAACTTCCTTTTGCAGCTGCAGAGTATGTAATGTCATATTGGAAGAGCTTCTTTGTCTTGTACCTACCTCCACAGAAATTTTTCTTTGCAATATTGCATGGTGCTGCCCCTCAGCATAGAAAATACATCAGCCATGTGCTGAAAGGGAGTGATTCATCTTGGACTTAATGCTTCACCAGTCATATAGGCTTAAAAGCAGACAATGACAACAGTTTTGAATAAAATGTCATAGACGCTTGAGGGCCAAGACAGTGTTGGTCTGACTCATTTTCTATACAGGCAGTTGAAGTGGCCCACATGAGCAAAAAATGAAATTGAGATGAGATGAAGCTTTCTTCTGCTTATCTTGAGTTGTTTGCTTAAGCTGCCTCTTGCACATATGGGTAAAAGAAGGGTTCCTGCTTCCAGGGCTGTCAAGACTCATTAGATAAGGTGATACCAAATACGTCAGCAGCATGGAGCTGAGTGGGTGGCTAGTTGCTTTCCATCCAGTGCTGATGGGCCTTGACAGCTTGTACAGTCTCATGTAAACAAAACTGACAATTAAAATGTGCTTATTGATGTAGTTGAAATAAATCCAATGCGGCTTGTCTGAAGAATAGTTTTTCTGCAGTCTGGAACAATGGTTTCTTCCCATGAATTCTTTTTCTGGAGATTGGTATGTGTACATTCCTCCCTCATCTCAAAGAGAGTCTTAAGTAGTAATTATAAAGCAGTGAATTAATTTGAGAACAAATTAATCAACTCTTGCACTTTTACTTCATAGCTGAAAACTGAAAAAAAAAAAAAAAAAAAAAACCAACAATGTAAGACGTGACAAAGCCAATTGTATCATTGCCTCTTAAGGCCATTTGGGCTTAAGCCAATGATTAAGACAGTGTCTCATACAAATGTTTCCCTGAGCAGGTACAAAACGTGGTTCTTCAAAGACGTACCATAGCTACTTAAGATGAATTCAAGTAATTGAAAAATGTCAATTTTCTTATGGCTTGGCTGTCTTTGAGAACCCCAGGAAGAAACCCAGAATGTTATATTTGTACTCAAACCAGTGGACCTGAACAGTTGGGGTGGTAAAAATAGTTCAACCACTATTAACTGAAGAGGTATCAACATGTCAAGGGTGAGAGTATGTATGATTTTGAAAATGGAGAGACAAGAAAGCCAGTGAAGAGGATTCCAAGATCAGTGTAATTAGAAGTTAAAGAGTCAGGTTTTTTAATATTTTTGTTTGTTTGTTTTCCTTAATTAAGGAAGGGAGATGGTTATCTGGAAGCCGAGAGGAGAAATAAGTGGATAAGAATTTTGTAGTGGGGATGTAGTGTTGAGATCTAGAGTGAAATGTAAGGAATAAGGAGGATTCAGTGACAACAGTGTTGTTACCTGCATTTATCAGGAGAAGGGAATAGATGTGTTAGTGGGTAAGTCGTCACTGTCATGCTGAGTCAAGACATTGAGAGAAAAAGGGCTGAAAATAAAGATGGTCACATAAAAATGAAATTGGGGGAAACAGTATGTAGACAGTATTTGCCCTCTGCGGTCTTGGAAGGAACCAAGTTTAATTTGTACTCAGAACAAACAAACTGTACAGCCTATATGGTTTTTTTTTTAATTATTATTCTTTGCCTACCAGGGACAGGTATTAGGGGGAAGTCATGCAACACTTTATGAATTTGGAAGAGTAAACATCTGGGAGAATTGCCCTCCATAGTCTGCAGAGGACCTCACTCTGTATTGCTCTGGGTTGGCCTGGAGAAGAGAGGGAGATCACTGCTAAGCCCTGGCTTATTGTGACATGGGGAGATTGTGATAGATGTTTGCTGCGTCAGAAGACAATTTCTGTCTCACTTCATTGGGAAGGTGAATGCTAATTGAGAACGACATAAATCCGTGTTTGCTCCCCATGAGGCAGAAGGTGACCAGACCAAAGAATTGGAGCTATTGCAGAAATGCTTCTATTACAGAGTAATTTCTGTTTTCAGTTCAATGGCCTTGAAAAACTTCACATAAATAAAACCATTCTCACTCTAAGAGAAATTGCAAGCTGTTGGTAGGTTTCATTTGATTAGATGTTGAACAAATAGGTAGGCTTTACTGCATTCATATCAGTGTAGAGCAAGGTCAATCGCCATCTCAGTGGCTGAAGCAATGAAGCTGTGTATCTCCTTCACTGTTTGTCTTCACACATTTTCTAATACATCCAAGTCCTACATGAGTGATATAACTAATTTGATGTTAATTGAGTTGCAAGATTATTTTCTTACAACTGCATTCTTCAAAACAGTGTATTTCTTCAGCACAATGATAGCCCTACTCTTGCTCTTTAGTGCTGATACTGGAGCCCAGCTCACTCAATTCAGAAGTAGTATCTTGCACCTTCTGAAAGTGACTAAAATTAGGAAGAGGCATAGAAAATAGGGGAAAAATAAATGAAAGTCTGTTGTACTTTGTTTGTGAAATACTTATTTTTCCTGTGTCCATAAGGATGGGAAGATCCCTGTAATGTTTGTTTTCTTTTTGTATAAAATTGAGTAATTGACCACACTGAATTTTCTGAGATGATTTTTCAGTACCTCTACAGACTAAACCTGCTAAGCATGGATATACAAATAGCACATGTGAAGAACATGGGGTTAATGGTGTTTATATGCGTATTATTGCTACTTTGTGCTATACACATTTCTTCTGTTGAAACTTGGCTTATTTGCACAGCTAACTGGTAAGTGCTAATTTGTGTACAGCTGAAAAGTTTATCTGCTTTGAAAACACAGGCTTTACAGCTACGTTAAAAATTATAGAGTACCTGACATGATTTTGCTCTGTGGGCTGGTTTGGAAAACTCAGTTTGCAGTAGAAAAACAACTGCTATATATAGGTAACTAATTCACTAATATGCAGCAAACCTTTCTGACTTGGGAATTCATAAATATGGATAAGATAGTGGCAGAAGACTTCGTGTGCTAGCTTTACTTCTCTGCCTCATTATTTGCAAATTGCAGCAGCTCATGGCACTTGCAGATCCAAGTCAGGGTATCTTTTGCTCAATAGGATTGCTAGCTCCTTATTTTTCCTCCTGTCTCTGCCACTCTCTAGATTTTAAGTAGATTGGATTTCTCCCATTAAGCAGTCATTTCATTTTCAGCAATTTATATGTATTTTAGTCCTTATTGGCAATTTGCAAAGTGTGAATTTAGAGTGGAGGGTTTTTATCCTTTTTTAATGGATTCTGCATGTCTCTTAAGCTGTGTTTATGCCTGCATAAAAGCAGGTACTTCATTAACATAAAATGTTTAGACTATATTGAGGAAGGTCAAGTATACGAGGCTTTCTTGATAGCATTGCAGGAAGGGTGGATTTTATTTGGAAGGGAGGAAGAAAGGGATGGAACTTGAAAAGGAGGTTTTAAACTCTGACTTTACAACCAAGGCTGTGGGATAGTTCATGTAGAACAAGAATGTGTTGTACAGATAAGCTGCAGTGATAATAAAGGTAGTTATTGTGATGGATTAAAATATACAGGCCAGATTATGGTTATCTGTCAAAAAGTATCCTGCCCCAACAAGCTATGCAAATCAAGGTACCGATGATCCTACAAAGTGGTTACTTAGAGCAAGAACTTTTCTACTTGCAAAAGCACTTCCCTGGCGTAGGAAGTATTATTTGTTTGTTACCTGAGAGAGATCAAATATTGAATGAGAAAACAAAACAAAAAGGGAATTTGGTACTTATCAATAAAGCCTTATGGTTGGAATGCAGTATGAAGTGTGAGACAAAGGCACAGCTTTAAGTACTGGTTGAGAATCTGGACAGGAAGAAGAGGAAGAATTTTCCTTCAAAGCCATTGTAACTGTCAAAAATCTGGCTGGCTTCCAGTCTATTGAGCATCTAGAGAATGTGCTTTAAAGTGCTTCTCTTGAACCTGGTTCTCTGAGGTTACTTGATCTACAGCTCCTTGACCTAAGTATGGGTATGAGTATGTCTGAAACAGGCCTGGTGCTTCCCTGGTCCCCAAACACCTCCCAGAAGCAGATGCAGATCAGCTGCAGTGTTATGAGCCCTAGGCAACCCTAGGATGTCAGTGTCTCCTTTGGCTCCTGTCATGCATGCCCTGCTGTCCTGGTTTCAACACAAAACACCTTTGGTTGTTGCTGAGTGTTGGGAGCCATCCTGCAGCATTTCCTTCATCAACTGCTACTCAGGTTGGGCAGTGTGACCAGGATCTAGGACCTAGAAGCCTCCTTTCAAGTTCAGTGTGAGTTCAAAGCCAGTGGTGCCAATTGTAGGTGGGACAGAATCACAGAATCACAAGGTTGGAAATGACCTGCAAGATCATCTAGTCCAACCGCCTTCCCATTCCTATTAGTACCATAAGCTACTAGACCATATCTCGTAGCTCCTCATCCAGACGCCTCTTGAACACTGCCAGGGATGGCGACTCCACCACTTCCCTGGGCAGCCATTCCAGTGCCTGACCACCCTCTGAGAGAAAAAGTTTGTCCTAATGTCCAACCTAAACCTCCTTTGGTACAACTTCTGGCCATTTCCTCTGTTCCTATTATTTGCCTGGGAGAAGAGGCCAGACCCTTTTTCATCACAACCTCCCTTCAGGAAGTTGTAAAGTGCAATGAGGTCTCCCCTGAGCCTCCTCTTCTCCAGACTAAACAATCCCAGCTCCCTCAGCCGCTCCTCATAAGGCTTGTGCTTCAGACCCCTCACCAGTTTCGTTGCCCTTCTCTGGACTCGTTCCAGGGCCTCAATGTCTTTCTTGTAGTGAGAGGCCCAAAACTGAACACAGTACTCAAGGTGTGGCCTCACTAGTGCTGAGTACAGGGGGACGATTACCTCCCTGCTCCTGCTGGCCACACTATTTCTAATGCAGGCCAGGATGCCATTGGCCCTCTTGGCCACCTGGGCACACTGTCGGCTCATGTTCAGCCAAGTGTCAACCAACATTCCCAGGTCCCTTTCCTCTTCACAGTCATCCAACCACTCATCCCCAAGCCTGTAGCGCTGCATGGGGTTATTGTGGCCAAAGTGCAGGACCCAACACTTGGCCTTGTTAAACCTCATCCCAGATCGTCGAAAGAAGAAAGATGTGTGGTTTCTGTTTGGTTTTGTCCCCTCTGCCCAATTTTTAGAATACTGCTAGCATCCTCAATAGCGTATTTATGGTACATCTGTATGCTGATCCCAATTAACTTGTGTAATGTGGAAAAATTACAGATGGGTTTCACTATGTGGACTTATAACTACCAGGGAGAAATGCCTCATTCCTTCATTCTTTCCTGAAGTCAAGATGCATACTTTAAAACTTCAGGATGTTCCATTCCCATAATTGTGCTGCCAGAGTAGAGACTGGGGAACACCACAGTGCTCCAGCCACAGCGTATTTCAAACTGATAAGTGAAAACATTTGTAAAATTTATTTGTACCACTCTGTCTCTAATGAATCCTGTTTGTAAACTGCCATTTTCTTGCTGTTAAATAAACGTTCTCTGTTGCTCAGTTCCCCAAAAGAGGCATTTACCGAAATTGCCATTTCTGACAAACTGATGAGTTTTGTCTCGTCGGCCAAGCTGAAAGTAAAATCTCTTACAGTTTGGTTATGTTGAAACAAAACAGCTCCCTCGTGTACAACATTCTCCCAAAGCTACAGAGCTGCCAGCTAATCAGCTGAGTGCTGCTCTCCCGGTTATCCCCGGCAAAGGCTTCCAACTTTTTGCTTGCCAAATATCCCTACTCAGTGCCCTGCAAATGTGGTTTTGATTTGAGTGAAGGAGGAGTAGGAGTAGGGAAAATAAAGGTTCTTACACGTAAGCTTTGAGAGGTGGATTTCTTTTGCTTGTGGTTTTTTTGTTTGCTTGTTTCTTTGTTTGTTTCAGTGAGGGGGGGAAGAAGTTATGCTTTCAACAGAGGCATCAGAAAAAAAAATGGAAGGAGGAATAAAATCTGCAGAAAGCTTAGGGGAGAGCCCCGCGTCACCAGATTGATGGGATGTCCCAGCACAGTGGTGGCATTCCCAGTAGACCAGTTATGAGGAGGATGTGTTGACTAGAGGGTGGGTGAATACACTACTGACAAAGCGATCACCAGCTCACCAGAATAAGAGAAGATGCCATCTATACCATCTGGGAAAAGTGCTGGAGTCAAAATCTTGTCCTTTCACATTTGATGTGGCCTGCTTCTGACCCTATACTTGAAGTGTCAGTGAGGCAGCTAGCTGTAGTACTGCAGACACAGAGAAACTGTCCAATGTAGGCTCTAGGCAGTGCAAATGCAAGCTACAAACTGTTGCTCACAGTAAGTTTTTTAATATATCCCAGCATCAGAGTGTGAGATACAAAAGTTATGGGGAATCGTTAGAGAAGAGACAGTTTGCAGATGTGCATTTGTCTTCTGGGCACAAGAGACTTCTGCAAAGGTGGTGGTTCAGAAACTTTGTGGTGATAATTGGCTTTTTGTGGCCCAATGGATGAGCCAGTGGTTACTTCTTAGGTGAAACTTAGTTGGGGTTCTGTTGGGAATCTTAGAGTGAAGCAGAACGTGTGTAGGAGTTAACGAAACTTTGGGTTTGCTATTCTGAATCCTTGTGGGCTGATATCTGAGTGCAGTAACACGGTGTCATGGCTTATCCGTGTGTGTAAAAATGTTCACTCTTCAGAGCTGACCTGAGTGGGAAATCGAGCACTAACAAGTTGCAGGACGGGCGAGAAGCCACTGGGTGGCAGATGAGACTAAACCACGCAACAGCTCAGAGGCACGGCTTGGTCTTGCCTCCCATCGAGTACAGAGAAAGAGCTCAGACAGAATGTACCCAACCTGCCTGCTAATATCTTCTAGTGTGTTTGTCAGGAGTTGGAAATCCAGAGAGGAGGAAAAAGATTACTGTAGAACACTCTGTGCCGTGGTGCAGCTTGAATTGCTGCACCATGTAAATGAATTTTAACATCATCTAACTCACAGCTGTGTGACAGGTTTTGAATGTCTTCTGTGATCAAAAGTAGCATATGCTTTTAACCATTGACCTTTCTTTTCCTATTTGTTTATTATCCAAAAGGTAATTACTGGTTACTTTAAACAAGGAAAACTTGCGTTTGTGGGAAGGTATGATCTGATGCATGTGGCAATGGGGTTGGAGCTTGATGACCCCTTCCAACCCAAGCCATTCTATGATTCTATTCATGATTTATTTTCCTTTCTCTACTGTACTGGGTACATAAATATTGGTGTCTTTCTTCAATAATGCAGTAGCATTTTCCCACTGTTTGAAGGTGGGACCTGTTACCCTGAATTCTGCTGTCTCTCACCCTACTGTTCTATCTGTGGCAAGGTTATATAGGGCCTTCAGGGTTTGTAGCTTAAAAAAATAAAAGAAAAAAAATGAAAAAGGAAAAAATTAGGTTTTCAAGATTGGAATCAGTTTTACCCTAACGCAACAGCTCTTAATTCACCTCATACTTAGTTCGCTCAATTGACTTTAATTAGGTTTTCCTTGACTTATAGTCAGTGATGTGTGCCGCAGTTCTTTTCTTGATCCCTGCACTGGTCCAGGGCCAGCAAATTCTCATCCAGCAGCTCAGAGTTGCTCACCATGAACCAGGGAGATGCATGTGGTTGCAGCCTTGCCAGGGACCCAAGCAAGGGCCGTGTGTTGGAGAAGCAGCAGCGCAGTCCCTCTCTTGCCCTTCCTGCATGCTGTGGGGTAAACTGAGCATCTGGAACACCACCCTTGAGTTCTGTTAAAGCTGCACCTTTAACTTACCACAAACTACTTTAGTCAGTATATACATATATATTATGTGTATACATATATATATATATACACACACACACACACATAAGGGACATACACATATATACCAATATCTGGTAGATAAGCAGCAATCCACCACATAAAAATGTTAGTAATATAGTCCAGTTAGTCTCTTCCTAGTGAATAATCAAGCTTATTTCTAGCTGTATTGAGGAATACTGTTAATTAGCTAAAACTTTGAAGTATGGGGTCTATGTGGCTGGTTAACAACAGCTGCCTAGAGTCTTGAGATTTGGAAGGTTTGGCAGGAATGCCACCTGTTTTTTTATTAGATTTTTTTCAGACAGCACAGATTCCCACATGACTGTGTACAGAAATCAAATACCAGAGGAAATGTAGGCAGTCCTAGTCATGGGAAACATGGGTGTTACAAAAAAACTGCTTTGTATTTTGAAACTATTTCCAATGTGTGCTGTTTTCTAAAGCACGCAAGTGTGGTACAGTGACAGTGAGCCCGTGTTTTTCTTTGCAGATAGGGCCTGCGGCGCACAAGCATTCTTGTTCTGGAAATGTAATTTATGGCTGAGACTGTTCTCAGATTCATTGAAGAGCATGGAAACCATTCACCTAAGACCTGAATGCTCTGCCATGTGATTCCTTTCATGTTTAGAATAAAGCTTATCTTCCATGTGCTAACTCTTCTTCTCTCCATGTTGCAAATTAAAGTAATTAGCAAACAAAAGCCAGCTTGGAGACTTTCCATTGAAACTGCAGAAGTACAAACAGGCACAGAAGCATCAAGGCACTTTTCCTTTGTTTAAACATTACAAATGTCATTGATCATTTCATGGAATTAATCTTGGGAGGTTAAAAAAATCTAATAGCAGAGAGTGTGAAAGGGTAGGCAATGAAAAATGGTTAGACTGAATGTTAACGCAAGTAGCCTGGTTGTCACTGGTAGCTATTCAAGCAAATGAGATGCTTTGCTGTAGCCTGGCTGAAGAATATTTTTATAGTACAGAGAAATGAAGTGTGTAGCTTAGGCAGTGCACTCTGAAGAGCCATTTCCTGGAAGCCATTTTCATTTTTATCATACATAGCCCATTCTTAAAGAAGGCATGGCTGCTCCTTCCTCGGCTTTTGTGCTGGGACTTTCCATTTTCTGCTGGGAGCTGCAACAATGTGTGGTTTCTGTTGAGAGAGGAAACTTTCCAGGAAGGCATAGATGCTAAAAAAAAAAAAGCAAAAGATTGCTTCTTTGTGCTGTTTTCCTTGAAATACCCCATAAAACTGTTTCCAAATGCTCCTCCAGTGATGATTTAGGTTAACAGCTTGGTGACATTTTTATTTTTCCATTAAATGTTGAGAAGTTTGTGGGTAGTTTCTTTTGGCAGATCAAGTTGTTTAAAAGTATGTTTTCACAGTGACTCGTTTTGATTTCTTTATTACATTATGGGCTACTGTAATAGTATCTTTCATTTTCTATCTTCTGTTTTTGCTTATTTTCTTTAAGTTCCTCTTGTAGGACTTGAAGGCATTGACGTTCTGCTGAGTAGGAACTCATGTATCGTTGTGTAACAAGGACTGGGTACTGCCAAAGTTATGGACTCCTTCTAACGGGATCTGGCCAGACCTGAAATGAGTTACAGAGCTTTGCTGTCTCCGTTAGAGAAGACTGTAGGAAACAGCCCAAGTGAACAGGGTAGGCTCACTCCATGGCTTGTTACATCCCTCTTTTGATCTCTCCTGTGTTGTGCTCTAGAGAGATGGATCTGTCTCTTGACTGCCCTGTTGTTGGGTTCATGACAGGCTGACTCATGAGCCTCATAAATTAGGATAAATAGCAAGATCCATGAATGTAAATCCACACAATGAGCCTACCATTTCATTCAGTGTAAACAGTTCTGATTAACCTCTGAAAAACTGAGTATGGGAAGAATACAGTACTGGTACTTTATCCACGAGCAAAATATGTTTATATGTAAAAACTTTTTTCTGTGCCTCAACTGGTGTTGAAATTACATGTCAGACTCTAACAAAGGTCAAAAACATGGAGATCTGAGTGCAACTTCTGCATAACTACATAAATGAGCTAATTACCAGTCCAGATTTTCCCATTTTCTTTTGACATTAAAGGTAGCCATGAAATACAACATTTTTTCAGTGAATAAAAGTTCTTATTATACTTGTACTTGATCTTAAAATGAGTCATGCCGTCAGGCAGTGGATAAGAAAGTTTGAGAGAAGGAGGCAAAGACATTTCTCTATGGTGTCATCCCTACCTTCATTGTATGAGTCATGACACAAAAAAACCCCATGGAACTGACTCCAACTCTGCAGCAGGGGTCGTTCATCAGACTAAAGATGTAGAAAACTATCCTACCCCACTGAGTTACAATCCAAACATTGTTATGAGTGTAAACATCTTAAAATCATCCTTTCCTGAGCTTCAGCTCAAATTGCACTCTAGCAATGCTTTTTCAACTCTGCTTCAGAGGTGAAATTTGCAGGGTTTTAGATCTACCCATTCTCTTGATAAGGGTGTTTTTTTTGGTGGTATTTTTTTCTTGATCATTATCAAGTAGTGTTTTTTTTTCTTGTGGGGGTTAGTGGTGGTGGTTATCAAATTGTGTTGAAATTAAAAACAAAAGTATGATTGACCTGGGTCTGTGTCTTTCTTATTTTTGCTCGTAAAATACCTGACAATATTTAGACAATATCTAGTTTCCTGTGCTGAGCATTGAGCATTGTTGAGGGTTAACATTTTTTTCTGGATTGTTTGGATTTGATTTGTTTTGATTTTGATCTTATTCCATGTGAAGGTATCATTCTTTCATCTGCAAAGCTCTGAGAACAGTAATAAGAGTTTACAGAGCAGTGAATCTGATTGATTGTGAGTAAATCAGCAAAATTCCACTGAAATTAAGGGAGCTGTGGCAGAATACAATACTGGGCAGCCTGTGATCAAAATCAGTTCTGTTAAATGGAGGGATATACTGTTCCCTGCAAGAGAATATCAAAACTGTGTGAAAAAAGTGTTGCTCTGGCATTTAATGAAACATTAAAGTGTGCCTTCTCTCTCTTAGAATATGACTGGCAGTTGCTGCAGCTCTGCATGAGCCTGGGAGGGGATGGTTATTCTGACTTCAGAATGAACTACAAAGAAGCGTGTGGCTGGAAGAAAATGTGATCAGAGCCAAGGTGCTATTTTGGAGCACGTCTAAGGTATCATCTGGCTTTGGTTTGTTTGTTAAGGACCATTCACTTCATTAGCTCCCCAAAGGTTTGAAGTTGTTTGAGTTCCAGACAGTTTTCTCCACTCTTTTTCCAACTTTGTTGGTGCTCTGGGACTCTGTATGATATCATTTTCTTTCTTTGTGTGAGACAGTGTCCTCTTTGGAACAAAACTTCTGCAGGAGCTAATTACTGAACATAGAAAACAAATGTAAATCTCATAACATTAGGTAAAATCTCCACTGAATCAGAGACTGTGAGCAAGTCCCACATGGACTGTGGGCAGCTCACTTTTAAAAAGCTCTGAGCTTACATACCACAATTAGTCAGCGATGGTTGTTAATTATGTTAACTAACAAATTTAAGTCTAATGGCAAATAATAGACAAAACCATTTGAGTGGCTTGGGAGAAAACTGATGACTGTATATTGGCGCAAGGCTTCCAAGGAGTAGGGTACATTGTGTGTCAAACAATGTGTACTGACAGAATGGCAGGTAGTGATTTTAAACTCTTATTGCTTCTCTTCCTGTGAACATCGTCACTGAAATGTTCTGAGTACCTTGTTGCATTGGGAATAGAAGCTGCTCCCAATAATCCTCTGTTTAGACTGAGATTTACTTGACAAAATCCAGGTTCACTGCTTGCCATCTAGGTGTCTATCTCTAGGTGTCTACCTGTAGGTCTGGTGGCTTCTTTCTGATGTCCAAAGTTAGAATTTCTTGAGGTAGTCATCTCGCCTTTCTTTTCAGCATGGCTAGATAAAGTATAAGTGACATGATTGGTCTTTTTGCATTATTTATTAATCTGTACTTCTGGTAAAGTATTCTAGATGACACAAAATCATTTTATATGCAGCAAAAAATAGCTTTTCAAAAAGCTGCTTACTTTTAAGGTAACTTATAAACATGTGTAAAACAAAAGCAGAGCTTAAGCTGTGACACATGCATGAAGATCATGCAATATCAGAAGGTAAATGTGATGAAAATTTGTAGGCAGATACTTGCAAGCTGCTGAGCTACGATTTGCTTAGAGGTGCTGCGTTCTCAGAGAGCAATAGAGCAGAAATACCAAATGGGTAAATGTTTGTGGGAGGAAGGTAAACTTGTTTGTGAGGAGTGCTTATCATGAGCTGGGTGATGAGGGCAGCTAGCATGTATGTCATTGAAAACATAATTTCTGTTCTCTGCAATTTAGGTACGTATCTTAGCTAAGTGCACTAGAGCCTTAATTCAGATACAGTTATGTTCTGCCTTGTATTGCTTTCTGCTGTGGAAGGACAGATCTTTTCCAGTGAACTAGAATGAACAGATGTGGTTGCAAACAGCTAGCAGATGCTGGAAGCAAGCGTGCAAGAATCAGTTTGAGGGGTCTGTCCCTGGGGAGGGGGCCAGTTCTCCCTGGAATTGGGAGACTGGGAAGGAGCTGTGGAGGTTTTCCTTGAAGATCTATTGCCCTTTTATTTGTTTGTTTATTTTTAAAAGAGAGTCCACATAACATGTGCTTGTTGCTTGGCAGCCTAGGTAAGATGGCTACCCTGAACATTTATTTCAGCCATAAAAATGGTGAATAATTATTCTTTTTAGTCTGGTATTTAAAAATATAAAGTAGTAGCTTTTCTGTCACCTCTTTGTGCAGAAGTGGAGCAAATGGAAGCTGATGATAGGTAGGAATAAAGCTGTGTGAAAAAGACAGTGGCAAGAAAAACAATTAGTCTCAAATTCTTGCAGCTGACTGATCCCACCCACAAGTGTTGCAGAGGTTTTAAAGGATAGAAGTTGTAAAGGGATGGGCTGTTCTACTAAAAAGGTGAAAATTGCTGCTGTGAGCAAGGTGCTTCCAGTGTTACCTACTTTGTTATTTTCTGTAAAGCAAAAAACAGAGCATTTAAAAACTTGGTAATTTACAGCAACCTGCCTTCAGTCCATTTGAGCTACTGTACTGGGCTCTGTTTCTTGGGGGCGAAAAGGTCTTATGAAGAATCATTTCCATATTTTTATTTTAATTTTTTTTATTAACACACTTGTTAGGAAAATCTGACTGGAAATTGTGAGCTCTGGGAGAGAATCCTGGTCAGCATGTTAGTATGTATTACATAGGGTAAAGGCACAAATAACAGACATCCACCGCTGCCCTTGCTGGGGCTGAGAATCCTCTAGTGAGTGAGTGCCCTTGAAAGTGGTAGCATGGCACTTCACTAGAGGTTATTTAGTGCAAAAGGAGAAAGAAAGAGGCTAATTATCAACCTTATGCTTGCCATCAGTTAAAACTAATCTGTAGCAGCAGAGGAGGGTACTAGCTAATGGTATCCTTGCTATATTTTTAAGATAGGCTGCGTTAAGTCTAAGAGTACATTGGTATTATATTTTTATTGATGAGAAGGTGGGGAAAGTTATTCTTGCAGCAGGATCTAATAAGAGCCAAGCTTCTGTGCTAGTGTTTTGTTTACGGCCAAAAATTCATGTTATGTTTTCTGCAGTGTCATTGCAATTACTTAGGTCCTTACTAATGGATTAAAAACCAAACCAAAAACCAAAAAGGTGTCTTCAGAGAAAAACATATCAGTGGTCTTGCATCAAATCTATAGTGAAACAAGCCCAGCTGCCCTGCTTTGACTTGTAGTAGTGGCTGATGTTAGACTGCTTAGTGAGTTTTTACTGCTATTTTATTGTAGTTTTGAGTTCCTGATCCCAAAGCAGTTTAACACCATATCTAACTGTAGCCTGATCCAATTTGATCTGTGACCTCCAGATGACTTTCATCTCTTGTCTGTGCTCTCTTAAAAGTAGTGAGTAGCATCCAGAGCAAAATTAACAAGAGTTAGGCCTCAGCATGACCAGTTACTGGTAGATTAGGACTGCACAAGCCAATAAAAAGGTATAGTCTGGGTCTGTCTGCGCCCTGCTGTAGGTACTGTTTCTTGTGGGGCAGTAATGAGGGGCCCAATGGTGGGATAAGTAAGCAGATCTCTGAGTCTCTGCTTTGTGGCCCATGCAACATTTCTGGCAAAATTTCTGCACGCTCTCTTCCCAGCATTCCTGAAGAATGATTCCTTTTCATTAAGTTCAGATAGAACATATGTCTTCTAAAGGTATAAGATGTTGAAAATGTTGTCTTGGCAGTGGAATACAAAATCATTGGTCTGTTAATCCATGCAGAAAGCTGTAGGCTGACATATAGATTGTCACAGTATGTAACTTGATTTCAGCGTGTATGATTAGAAATGTATAACTGAATGTTTTCAGAGTTCACAATCATGTGCTCAGCCAAGGCTAGCAACTAGGCTCTATACTATATTAATTACCAGAAACTGTGGAAAGATAGAATTTGCTCACTGATTGCATAAACTAATAAAATAGGCATTCTTGTAGCTTGGTTTTGTCTTGTGTAAAGCTGCCAAATTTGTTTATTGCCATCTCCTGGAATTAGACCAAATAGTTTCAAGGAGTCACAATTGGATTAAAAACAAGGAAAAGCAGATTTGATATTTTTGTCTGTGATCATGACCATATCATTGTTCAGGTTCAGTGAACATGCGTGTATTTCATCTATATATGTCTAATTAATGTGTGCATTTCTTATGATATACTTGTGGAGGAAAACAAAATATCCAAAATATTACTCCTGCCTTTTTTATTTTATGATATCTCTTAGTGATTCTTATTAGTATGGCAAATGTGTGACAGAGCTATCATCACGGTGTCTTGAGCAAAGATGAGCTATTACTGCAGCAACAGCACACGTGAGTGTGTGATAAAGTATGCTTATTAAGAGAGCAGATTCTGTGAAAATGGGGAAAAAACCTTTTGTTTGTATATGACTGTTCTGTATTTAGCAGATCTGAGTAATGCCAGTCTCTCATTCTGTCCTCACAAAGGTTACCATTTCCCTGGTTACACTGATTAAAGTGTAAGCCATTTCTGAAGAATCTGGGTAATTATCAGTATTATTTCTTTTTGAAGAAATGATAATAATTAAAAAATTCAAACGAAGTAAATATTCCACTCCCTAACCAAAGAAAAGCTGATCAAAGACAGCTGTGATTTGGTTTTCATTTTTTATGTACCATAGTGATATTTGTATAGAAATCCAAAAACAGGTAGATAGGATTTAACAATTAGCTGTAGAACTGACAGAGCTGCCGATGTGGTAACCCCTGTTAGGTTACAAGGGCAGTGCTAGGAAGCAAGCCATCAGCTGATATTAGTGACAATTTGCATTATTTCCACTGCTGTCAAAACAATTCATGTAACCCACGCCCTTGGTGTTAATAAGGAAGTGTAAAAAATAACACTGTAGGTTAGCTGAATTTTTCCTTCCAGATAGTGGGGTCATTTTGATATTGGACATTCCTAGGATTTTGAGGTGACAGACGGATTTAAGGTCTCACTGCAGTTGGTTAGTACTGGGATCCTCTGATCTGCTAATGGACTGAACTAGCTCTTAGCAGTTTTAGGTGTCAGGAGACTATAAAGTTCTTCTCTTCCTCCCTGTTACTTTGGTCCTATACTGAGAAGATCAAGCTACAAAAGTGAGTATTAAAGACAAAAGTTTTGAATATGGGGTGCGTGGTTGTCAGGATTGGATTTCATTTTATACAGATGTAATAGCTCTGACTTACAAGAACACTGGTTAATGTAGAGCTCTATTAAGCAACAGTAAAATCTGGTGTCTGCGTAGTTAATTTGGCCTCAGGTTCATTCCTTATCTAATGCTAGTGCTCATCTGAGGCTTTTCTTTATTTGGAAGAAAGAGAAGAAGCAGTAAATTACCTTTTAGAGATCTTCCCTTCTGTTTTTTTTTTGTTTAGGTTGGCTTCATTTCACAGTACTCCAGTATCAGGCTGCCTGTTGTTTCTAGAAAAACTGAAACTTTATTATGTTTCCTCTTTGCATCTCTCTCCATATTTGATGTTATTTTTGGAAACTGAAGAAAATCCAAGTCCAAAGAAAATACAATTTGTGCTTCTATGAGGCAGTTTTCTCATTCCTTATTTTGTTTTTAATTGTGTACTATTGATAAAATAGATTGTGTGCAAGAAAGAAGGAACATAAATCTCTAAAATCTGGTACTAGTATTTAAGCTGCAACTATATTCAATAAGATTATTACATGTCATTCTGCAGTTAGAAAAGAACCAAACACAGAAACAAAGAAACTGAATTAAGAGTAGTTAAGTAAGATATTGGTGAAAGCTGCAAGGATTTTAGAGGTGAGTATTGTAGAACAAAAGCATTGAGCAAACTCAAGGTTCAGGAAAATGGAAAGTAAGTAAATCTTTGCAGTGTTACAAAGAGTTGTCAGTTTATCATTTTTGCTATCATAAATAAAACATTGGTGGGCAGGAAGCAGTAAATTATGAAGATGAAATCCTAGGCTTCTTGATCTCCAGTGGTCTTTACCACTGTCTTCAGTGGACTCAAGATCTTAACTGTGTTCCTATAGAGTTTTTTCGTAGGATAAGTTTAAAATACATGGAGTGTGGATTATCACTAACATAATATACTGTCAAGTCACTCTGTTTTGTCTAGTTATTGATAAGCATTTCCCTTATGTGCCAGAGGCTGTTGTACAATTGATTGTGTTTTCTGTGGTCTCACAGAGGTCCTCTGTTGTCTTGCCATGGAGTCTAGCTAGGAATTATAACTTCCCAGACAGTACCAATCTTAGGTGTTAACTTGGGAGATCTCAGACTAAACAAAGGCATTTAATCTCTTGAGCATAATTACTGCATAGAGTAGGTTTTCACTCTCTAATCTTTCACAGTCTCGTGAAAGATTTTTAAAATACCTCTGTGGTGCCCTTTAAAAATAGTTGAGTCAGAATTACACAAGGGATCAAATACTTCTTAAATGTAGAACTCCTTACTGAGGGAATCTTGGAAGTGTTCATGGACTAGCCTAAAGGCAAAGATTTCAGAATATTGCCAGAGGAGGAGGTGATGCATACTGAAAAGACTCCATTATATAGTAAACTATGAGAAAATCAGAAGAAATATGCCCTGTTCTCTGATGGGTCTTACTGCATTGTGGGAAATTGTCAGAGATAGAAAAGATGCTATGTGATGTTCTGCACAATGAATTGTGGAAGCCACTGAACGGGAAGGTGAATCAAGTGAATTTGCAGAAGTGAAGGCCATCCAAGTAGCTTTAGATACTGCTGAATGAGAGAAATGGTCAGTGCTCTACCTCTGCACTGACTCCTGGATGGCCGCAAGTTCCCTGTGGGGGTGGTTGTAACAATGGAAGCAGATCTGGCAGCACAGAGGCCAACTCATATGGGCCTCTGCAATGTGGAAAGATATTGCTGTCTAGGTAGAGAAAATGGGTGTAAAGTACATCATGTAGATCCCCATGTACCCAAGCTTTGTGCCACTGCAGAATATAAAAACAGCCAGGAGGTGGATTAGGCTGCTAGGATTGGTGAGCTCATGACACTTCAGGCCCTCAAGGAAGAGATGCAACTCTTCCTTGAGTGTGCTCAGGTTCAAGGAATGGACTTGACCATGGACGCTATTGCACAGCTTATCCACAAATGCGAAACATGCGCAGCAATTAAACAAGCCAAGTAGATAAAGCCTCTTGGAAATGGAAGACAGTGGCTGAAATATAAGTATTGAGGGGCCTGCTGGGTTGATTATATCACACTCCAGGGTGTTTAGCTGTTTGATGGGTTGAACTACCACAGTCTTGTACTTTCCTTTTTCCTTGTGGTTTCACTGAGACAAGATTTCATAATGCAAAAATACCCTTTGGATGGTAACAAATCATTCTTTAGTGGAGATGAGTCTAAATCAGTAATACTGCCATTCTGTAGATGTAGCCTTGCTCTCCTGAGCTTCAAGGAGTGCTGAAATGCAGTGGCTTATTAAGGGCGCTTTGATCTCTTTGTCTTATTAAATTTGTGGCAATGTGTGATCCTTTAAAAGGAGCTAAAAGGGCATGTCTTCGCTACTTCAGGAGAGATGTGTCATCATTAGTCAGTACTAGGAGTCTGCTTTCAAGATAAACTTTCAGCATTTGTTCCATAAAAGAATTCCTTTGACACAATCATTTCTGCATAAAACAAACAGAATCGCTAACCACTAACAGTGGGCTTATCGTTATCCAGATAAAGCATATTTTCTGTGTAAAGTAGTAAACTACAAGAAGAGTAATAAGAGTTTATTCAGCACTACAGGGATCGCTTTCAGAAAGTTATGATGCAATTCAGTCTTTTGAACTGGAAAGACTGATCTTAAATTTCAGCACCAGCGATTTCTGGCACAGTGTCATGAAGAGTTTTGATGAAAACAAACCTATAGGAACAACCAATAAATAGATTTTTTTGTTTTATTTTTTTTTGTGGGCAAACAGTTTTCAATACTCCTGTGGATATTTAAGAGACTTGCTGGAAACAACTTCTAGTCACAAGTGAAAATGAACAGTATTCAATTTTGGATCTTAGTTGAAGTCTACATGACTTAATTGAAATGCTGTTTTGGAATTTGATTATGGTCAGTACCAGAGATAGCTGAAAATAAAACCAACAAGGTTATCTTGTCTTTGCTCCCATACAGTGTGTGTAATTCAATGCTATATTTGGATCTTATGATACTTACGAAATCTTTTCCAGTGTTCTCTCAGCTTTTAAATCTTCTGTTTTACCCAGTGCATGTGCTCTGATCTCAATATTACTGGCTTTGCAGATAAACTGATTCAGCTGAAGCTTACTTGACAACCTGAGTGCTCTGGGCAGTGAGGCACTGTTGCAGTGGATTGGAAATCTCAGCAAAGGTTTTGAGTGTGGAGGGTTTTTTGTTTTGTTTTTGTTGTTGTTGTTGTTGTTCCCACCCCTATAAATGCAGAGCACTCATCTGCACCACTTGGCTAATTATGGATTGTACTGTGATTAAAAGGATCGAGAAGGAGAAATTGGAAAGGAAATGAAGCTTAAAAACAACAAGAGCAAAAAGCCCCTAGGGTTCCTTGGCAACAGGGATTTACAGAGTTTTGTAGTGTGAGATTGCTCTTTGAGAATTTGCCCAAAAAGCAGAATCAATGCTTTGCTTTCCACTTTGGGGCATAGGAAAGGAAAGTAATTTCAATGGCTCTAGGTATGATGTGGAATGGAAGACTGGGAGAGATGCTCTCTAGGGATCATATGCTTCAGGCTTCAGCCTTCTGCTTCTGGATTGTCCGGTTTTCCTCTAGGAATGCATTCACCTTTTAATTAAATGTTCTATTATATTTTGTATTGCTTATTTTGTATTTTTTTCATCTCTTGCAATTTTGTTCTAAAACCTTACACTCAGGTCAGGCTAACCAACCTGTAATGTCATGCTAGATAACCTTCTACTCCCACCTAAGTCCTCAGAGATAAGTTCTAATGTGATGTTCTTTACTCAGTGGTTCAGCTCTTTGCATTGTGGACAAGATATGAAATCCATACTCATTTTACTTTCCACGACTGGAGCCAGAAGAAAATATTTTAATTATTTAATGTTGTTTCTGTGTAATAATTTCCATTTCCAGGCACTTACTAGACATTCAGTCTTAGTTACTGTGTTTCACTCACTTCTTTCATGGCTAAGTATCCACTTGGTTTTGAACCCGCCTTTTGAGTCGCTTTTCCCCCATCTTCCATCAATGGCTCTATGAGCCCACTGGAAGCAGAGTGATCTTCTGTGAGGTGGACGGGGATATTCCCAACACTGAGTTCAAGCAAATGTCTTGTCACTTGTTAAAAACAAACAGACGAACAAACTTGATTCTGTTGTACTTATTTGCCAATGCTGAACTTACATTATTCCACAGCTCCTCCCACATCAGCCTTGAAAACATGAGCGCTTGTGTGCTCTTACAGAAGTGGTAGGAAAAAAAAGGATCTCCTAACACTTACAACATTTACATTTCCAATTCAGGATTTGTTTTATACTACTGAGATGCGTTTTAACATCAAGATCAAACCGGACACGTATCTTGGGCTATAAAAATGAATCTGCTTCCTGTCAAGCAATAGAAATAGGCAGCTGGGTTTTCAGGAGTGTTTTAAGGGATTGCTTGCAGCCTTTTGTTTAGTTGTCCAAGGAGAAGCTGTGCTCTTCCAGCTCTATGTGCACAGAAGTCCCTGGTGTTTCTCTGAGGCTCCTCCACAAACCCTCCCGTTACAAAATGACATTGTGATTACAAGAGTTGAGAAGAAAATGTGATCAGACACTTGAACTCAGAGGTATAACTAATGTTTTTCCAAGCCAGTGACATTGCAAAAGCACCTCTGTATATAAATTGTCTTGGTACATGCTGTACATACCTCCTTGTGCTCTGGATAGGAAAGACAGACTTTGCACTTTGTTAGCTGGCAGTGCTGAGTTCTGACCTAAATTGAAACTTCATATGCAGAGGGACAGTGCCACATTCAGCTTTAGTTCATGTAACTATGTAGGATAATAGGTTGCTATGGTAAAAACTGTGGTGATGATGACAGGCCGTGTGACGTCAGGCTAATGTAACATGGTTTTTAGCAAAATGAAGAAAATATATTGAGAGAAATATTAGGTAGATATTTTGGATGAATAATACTTATTATACTTAATGAAAGGAAATACTGTGCTACCTGCATTACTTCTGTTTGGCCAGTGAATCCAAACCAGATGGCTCATCTGAACATCTGGCCAATTGTTTTGATCAGCGTGCTCAGAAAAATGAGATCTAATTGATAGAAAAGCATTACCATTTCACTCTGTGTAGGCAGTTTTTAAATTTCCAAAGATTAAGCTGAATCACAGACGCTCCTGTGTTGTATCTATGTCCAGAGTGATGTGCTGAGCTCCAAATGTTATCCAACTCAAAACTTCTTAACTTTCCTATTACTACTCCTCAGAGAAGTATGAGGTAAAATGTCCGTTGTGTCTTGGGACTTGTAGAAGTTCATTGAAGTCCAACGGATTCATCCTAAGCATTACCATGTGTTGAGATGTAAGGAAGGGGCATTTGCCAGTCTTATCTGCTTTTCAACTCCTTTAATGAGTCTTATTTTTATGGTGTGATCTGCTGCCTGATTGTTCATGCAGTAGTAATTATTTTAAATATACCATGCTGTTCAGAATAGGTACGCTTCCTCACAGTTCATTTGATTATATTTATAAACAAGGTTTTGTAAATTTTTTGGGTCATATTTTTCATTCCATACATTTGTATGTAAAAGTAGAGAGAGAGGGAGATTTCAGTAAATGAAAACGATTATCATTTTTAAATCAGAGGAATGAAGGTACTAGAATATATTAATAAATAATCAAGCCGTAACATAAAGCAGCTTAGAAATACACTAAGTATTTACTACAGTGCTTGCTGATAGGACACCATGACATTTACATGAGTTCTTTTATATTTTAATTTGGCTTGTTGCCTTTATTTGCAGTTTTGCTGTTTTCTATAGAGGATGCAAAAATGTTCCTCATGCCCTGGCAGTGGTCCATTTATAAACTAATAAATTAGCAGGCATAAAGTAGGTTTGTGCACAGAAAAGCAATAAATCTGCTAGTTGCCTAAAGTGGGGCTTCAGTATTTTTTCTGTGTTAAATACAGCGTATCGAGTACAGCGTATCAGCAAACACTGAAGTTGTTGCATCTATTTATTATGTATTTATCATAAGTCATCTGAATTACAATGCTATATGGTGTCACAGCCTTTGCTGTTCTCACAGAAACGCTGTGTGGCTGCTTTAGTAAGGATGGATGATCAAGGTGTACCAGTTTTCTTCCTTTTGGGATTTTCTTGTAGGATTGCATATGCTGACTTTCCCTTTTGTTCTAGTAGCTCAATGCTTACATTGCCACTGAATACAGATTTCACTGATTTTTATTTGTGGTTTTACGAGCCCTACACATGCTGGTCTTATGCCTCCCAATGCCCTACAAACAACTCCCATTGCCCTACAAACAACTGTGAACACAAACTGGGAAATAAAAGTGCATAGATGAGATTGCTGGCTTGGCTATCATGCTGTCACTCAGCAGAAATTGGTTATGAAATTGCTTGAGCCTGTGAGTAAGGAAGGTAATCGGCATAAATGAAATGGCGAATGGGCGGTACAACATTTGAAAGAGATTTATTATAATTGTCATTCATCAGTTAATCTCTTTTTCTGGTAATTGCTCTTAAGTGTCTTTTTTCTCATTTTGTTTTCAAAGGGAAGAAAAAAGCCTTGTGCTTATTTTGTTTACAGCATTAGCAGGTTCTCTGTTGTGTGAACTCTCAGACTGCTGGGCTGAGAGAAATGGCTGCAGGTTTCCTTTAGCACTTGACGTTATGGCCTTCCATTCTTTACATCTTATTGTTGATGTCATTTTCATCCCAGAGAAATGATTTTCAGCCCATTCTTTCACCTTTACTTCTGTTTTTTTTTGGAGCTTTTCCCAGATGGATTTTTCTCTACTCTGCTGCGTGCTGGTTGAGGAATAATCTTGTATATCCACACTGCATAGACAGCTGCTGTTGCCTCTTCTCAATAACAATTTTGAAGCACAAGAGCACCTGTGGTGCTGTGGTTTAGCAACTGCTAGGCAAATAACTGATGCTTCTCAGTGTTTGCTCCATCTGTGTTATGCTTGCTCTTTCACAGACTCTGTGGGTCCTTGTGTTCACTTGGGCAAGGGGAAAGGGTTTACAGGGATCTTCTCAGACACATCACGGGGAGGAACATGGTATATTTTCTTGTTTTCTAAAAGGCTTTTCTACATTGCTCTTTTTTGACTGTTTTCCATCTTCACATTGAGTTCCAATTTACTGTATATATAGAATGTACTTCACTTGTTAGATAATTGCTCTATGTTTTCCATTACCCCTATTTTGTTCAGCTCCCAGCTTTGCATTTTTTATCTGCCCACTGGTGAGTTGTTTATAGCCTTGAAGTTTCCAATGTCAGCCCGATTGCCCCATGATTGTATTTCTTACATGGCAGGATTTATTTATTTTTAATTAGAATCATAGGCAGCCTTTTTTGGAAAGTCTAAAATGTCTTCAGCTAGAGGGTGATGTGGCCTTTGCAGAGCAGCTGATGGAATGAGCTCCTAAATCTTCTAGTTCTTGGCCTTCCCGGACCTGCCCCCAGATGCTTTCAGTTGACAAGCAGCTTACAGAAAACTATAGAATAATACAGGCAGGGCATAAAATCTACTTTTCTACTCACGTCACAGTGATGGCAGCTTTAAAAATATAAAAGTTGCATCTATATTCTTCCTGTGTCAAAACAAAACCATCCTCTTTCCCTCCATCTGCAAAACCAAAAATGCTTTCAGTAGAATTCTAGTGCCAAATTTAACAGGGTTGAATTAGGAGAGAATTAAGCTATTAAATGGACAGATGACTTTTTTATTCTACAAAAAAAAATCAGCTAAGTGCAGGATGTTGTGCCAACCTCCAGCTATTGAAATATCAGTTGGATTTCCCTCCACTGCTTTCTCTACCTCTAGCCCCCCTCCCAGGTTAATTTGCTGGATATACACATCCTGGGCTACTGACTTTGGAGTCTGAGAAGCTGGTTGGTGCCAGCTGGGGTTCAGTGCCCAGGTGCATTGGGACAAGTATGTGTATTGATTTGTGACTCAGAGGAGATGACCTGCTCCAGCACACTGGTTGGTGCAAGACATCTTTCTGCCAGCTTGGCCCTATGCAGCCAGCAGTATCAGCTGCAGTTGCTGCATGCAGTTTTTGAAACTGGTCCAGCATTCAGTATGCCTTACTGTCCTTGTCTTGTGGTTTACTACTGTGATAGTCTCTTTTTGCACCATCTTCTCTATTTTCTAGCATCAGTTATTCTTTTCCTATCTCTGTGTAACCAATGTTCTTTTTCTCGGTCTGATCCACTCAAAGGACTTAATTTACAGTGCTGAGAAGAGTAAGAACAAGTTAAGAAGATTAAGAGAATGAAAACAAAGACCCAACAACTCTGTCTTGATCAGGATTTAGATAACGCTGTTGAAAATGCCGGTGAGACCATCCAATGAATTATGTATTCTTTTCATACAACCATGTCTCCACTGTTCTGAGAAGAGTGAGTGGAAGAACTGTAGGTTCTTTCTGCCCTTTTAGGAACTTTGCTTCATTTAAAGAAACTTGGAAGTAGAGGTACTTTTTGGTTTATCTGTTTACTTCTCATCTTCCATATGATTACGTGGAGCAGAGATGCAGACATCTGCAGTTGTGATTGCTGTGTCAAATACAAATGTTACA
The DNA here is from genome assembly GCA_016647715.1 of Pavo muticus. NCBI lineage: Eukaryota > Metazoa > Chordata > Aves > Galliformes > Phasianidae > Pavo > Pavo muticus. The sequence goes on along the minus strand of JACDJE010000029.1, from coordinate 3,008,019 downwards.
ATCTGTCCTGCCTTTGAGTAAAATAAATGTTTGGGTTATTTTTCTATTCAGGAAGCATTATATTGCATTTTCAGGACTTGGTAAACAGCACTGCCTTCCAAACCTCACATCTTAAAATTGTTGGAAACTATACCATTACTCTGAAAAGTCAGAGTGTTTGGTTTTGTGCATCGAGTGTTTCAGGGGCAGCAGAATTCATTCTTGTTTGTAGATTGCAATGTTTCAAATTTGTCCTCTGAATTTTATTTCAAAGGCATTCAAGGTAAAGGGCAAAATTGTCTCTGATCACTAGGGTTTCACGTAAGATTTCAGTAGAGAACACTTCCTTACCTTTTAGGTCTCCTGTTCAGAAGTTTGACCTGCTGTTCACATTTTCTGAGTTATTATTCCTTAGTTTTTAGCACCTTTCCTATAAATCCATTTGAACCCCGTAGCAGTACTTTGAGGAAATGAAAAATTCCAGGTAAGTGTGTGTCATGGCAAATGTTTGCTTGCATTTCCCTTTTCTGTTAAAAGAATGAAAGCAGAAAAGATGAGTGCTGCTAAAGCTTGGCCCTGTGTTGACAATTCTTTGGTGAATTCCAGTATTAAAAGCTGAATATCACAACCAAACCATTCCTATTGCAACAGAGGAAAGGGCATGAGGAAGCAGTCTCATAATGAAGGCACTCCCCTTAGCAAGATTAGATAAGGTATAAATGTCCCAGGCAATTTGTGAGAGTCAATCCCTTGGGTGCTGTTATGAGGGCTGCAAATTAAGGCCGCTTCTGAAAATTTGCTCTTTGCTATTAAGTCAGTGAAAAATCTCAGCTATGTGCAGAGAAGCAAGCACTCTTGTATGGAGGTCAAAATGAGAAACGGGCTCTTGGTTTAGTTAATATTCTGTTTCTGCTTGTTTCAGCAGCACACGTAGACACCATTTCCCAAGTGGAAGATGCAATTAAAACTTGTAAATAATGCATAAGAATGTCTCGTAGCATATACTGCACTACTGCAATTATCATAATTCATTGGCCACTGGGTTCGACCTACAAATCAGTGTGTTCCCATGGACATCAGTGAGCTCTGCCTCATCAAAGTAGAAGGGGAAACACCTTCCAATCTCTGACTTGAATCCAGAAGCCTTATACGTTGGATCACTTTAGCTATGCTTCTGTACACATGCTTGCACTTGTAAGTACCATTTTACAATAATAACACTGATATATCCTTCTGTGCAAGTGTGGAATTGTGCTAAAAAGTAATGTCTAGGTTGAAAGTGTTTGCACTTTTGTACAATATTTCACATCAAATGATTTCAAACTACCGAACCTTCCTGGGTTTTTCCCTTTTCTGCAGCATTTTTCCTGTTGACATCTTTCCCTTACTGTTTAGATCATTCCATTCTTGTTTTTTTTATCTCAGTATGTTTGTTTTTTTATTGCCTTTCTTTCTTTTTTATGCATATCTTAGGTACTCTTTTCTCCCTTCTTAGGTCTGGAAGACATTACTGTAACCAGAGGTTTTTCTAAGTGAACATTTTTGTTTTCTGCACCAAAGTCCCTATTTTCCCCATATGATCTGACATGAGATTGAGTGTTAGCAATCATAATTGTATGAACCAGTGGGTCTCCAATCTGAAATAGAGAAATGTCAAACTATCTTTTCTGTTCAGGGCTAATAATCAAGTTCCAGATTGGATTTATTTAATAAGAGATTTTTTCTTTTCATATTTTCCTTCTCTAATATTAAAAATAAACTACTTTCAGTAAAGCAAACAGAGACTAGGCGAAGCTTGTGTGATTTGGTAATTTATCAAGTGTGGCTGCCAGGGAATGAGACACAAGGCTTTCATCAGCTGCTTGAAAAATGTATGTTTGCTTTCGTAATGGAGTTGGAGTGTAGGTGAGTGCATGAGGTAGAGTCCTAGCTTATCTCTTTACATAGAAAATGTTCTTAAGAAAACATGCTGATATGTGCACAATCATAATTTGTAATGATGGCAATTTTTGAAAGAGGGGAAAAAGTCAAATGTAACTGAAAGGACTGCATTTTTATCTTGTTCTATAGAAAGCATTACCTCAGACCTAAGCTAGTAAGAGAAGACAACAGAATATTAGCAGAAGCAGAATCCAAAGTGACTTGAGGGAACAGCTTTTGTTTAGCACTTTAAGTTATTACCAGTTCAAATATGAAAAATGCTAGACCTTGGTGCATTGCTAATACAGATCAATCTAGCTCCATTCCTTCCCTGTGGACTATGTCAAATTTGTACTACGGGAGAATCTGAGTGGATACAAGCAGCCTGTGTTAGTGTGACAGCAGGAGCTCTTGTGTCAGTGATCATATTCGGCGTAACTCAGTTTAGCAAATGCAGCTCTAATGTGCAATGTGGAAGTGGCAGAGGATGCAGAAAATGTGTCATTCAAACTACTGCAAGAAGTAAAGTTATTTTCTGAAAATGCAGGATCTCATAATTAACTCTCATAGCGGGATATGTATTGTTCTGGGCACGTCTTGCTGGATAACAGTGGAACAGTTCTAAAACATCAAGTTAATGGAATAACAGAGTATACTTCTACTGCACCTGCACAGAATACTAATACTCTTCTTGCTGCTGTTTATTCCCTGCAATTCACCTCCCATTATACATGGGGCTCTTATTTTGCACGTAGCTTTCTGTGCATGGAACTGCATTTAAGTAGTTCTTTACACTGCAGTGCAGAAATTGGGAGCAAATAACAGTATGTTTGAGATTTTACTGAACTTGGCATTTGCACACATTGTTATGCTCTCTATAACTTTTTTAGTGGTGTGCCATGGTGTGTGAAAGGTTTTATATCAAGGCACAACATCACTGCCTATTTCTCTTCCATTCAGTTGATATTCTGTAGTGAAGCAGCACTTTCAGTGGCGCAAAGTTCTTCCAGCTTTTTGTAGATTGCATGAATCTTGCCTCTACATCCTCTGACGCTCAAACAGAGTTTTTGGTGGTGGTGGGAATTCTGTGTGAGAGAAGCGGGTAAGGAGAGTGTATATTTTATTGTGGCAGATGTCAAGAAAACCATTTTCCCATTGAGTATAAGGATGTAATTTATCTGAGTAAGTCTCTTTAGAAGAATTGTGAATCAAAAAACACAGTACTAAGGATCACTTTGTTTGTGAAAAACTAAGTCTTATTTTTGGTCTGTTTTTTTCCTTAAAGTTTTTAGATTCTACTGTAAAGCTTTTGAAAAGCAAAAAGTAGAACTGACGTTTCCATTACAGAAAGGTAAACTTTCTCTTCAGTGAAACCTTCACGTTTTCCATTTCACTTCTTTCAGTGTAAGCGTAGATCAGATGTTAAGTCCTCCAGCCCTTAACTGAGACCTCTTAAAGTTATTCATGCCACAAGTATTCATACAATCATAGGGTTTGGAAAGGACCTCAAGAGATCATAGAGTTCAACCCCTTTTTTAACTTGAAACAAATTACAACCAAAGCTTCTTTAGAGCATTAAACTTCCCATTTATGGTTCTTCTACAAAATTGGAGCTGCAGGTCGTAATGACACAGCATGTAAATACCGGATTATACTTACTGAAGTTAAGGAGATATGAAATGTTCTTGACATTTTCCAGAATAGCTGCAGTTGTGCTGTCTGAAAGATCAGATCTGGGTGGGAGCCACAGTGCCATAAGATGAGTAGGAAGAGGTACAGTCACAGAGATCTTGTTTTGTGCAGCTTTAATAGTTTACAGAAAGTCTTTGACGTCTAATGTGCTGATTTGGAAGTGGATGCCCATTATTCCAATCCCAAGCAATGGTTTTTTAGGTAATAATTCAGTGTTACTACCACTGTAGGTCATTACATACAGAAATTTGGTACTCCAGCTTTGTCACCTAAGGTACAACTTGCATTTGCAAGATGCTTTACTTTTATTTTGGAAGGCAAGTTCTTGAGACAAAGGAACACTTCACAGTAATCTTTGGTGACCATATTGATTAATGCCACCTCTGTCATCTCCTTCACTGTGGGAAGTTGGGATGAGATTACTTCTAGTCATCTTCTGTAAACTCAACACACAAAACAAAGTTTTAGAAACAACTTGTAACTTTGTTTCTGGTTAACTGGGTTATCTGTTTTAATACTTATTACCATGTGTGTGTTTATGTGACTAGACAATTGCCTCTCCTTCTTTCTCATGCACTGCAGTATTGGTGTTTGGAATTCAGCACTGCAAGACTGTTAATTCATAGTTGAAAGTGAATTCCCTACAAATGTGTCTGCATGCCTTATCAGGGCTGTTTCTGTACGACACATGAGCTTTGCCATTCTGCTGTGAGCACTGCCATCTCCCAGCACTGAGGCAAGTGGTGGCAGGAGCAGATGGCTCTCTGTGATTCTGCTGATCATCACAGAGGTAGCTTGATTTTGTCCGATGTTGCCTTGTGCTGTGTAACCTTAGCCATTGGAAGAGACTGGGAGAGGGCATTGCATTATCTACAGTCTACAACTTGCACACCTAGGAACTTTGCTTCTTTCAAAAACAGAAAAACAAAAAACAGTCTCTCAATTATTCCTCATATAACTAGAAATGAAGGCAAGAGTCTTTGGGAATGGAGGAGGGAGCAGACCATATAGTACTGCCCGTAGAAGATAGGTGAGGGGTTAGAAGCAGGAGAGCTATAGGAAGAGATTCTGACATGAACTCCTGTTATCTTAGCTTTGCTGCTGCTGAGACACAGTCAATTTAAGAAATACAATGCAAATTTTGTGCCTTAATATGTTGTAATTCTGCACAGGTCATCCTTATGGGAAAGTGAAACATTGTTCTGTACGAGTATCAAGTTTGCAGCTTGTTGTGTAAAAGGCATCAATTGCATAATATTTAACAGTATTTTAGGGACATGGTTTAGTGGGCATGATGGTGAGTGGTTGACAATTGGATGGTTGATCTTAGTGGTCTTTTCCAACTTTAATGATTCTGTGATTCTTTGATTCTATTCTATGATCTATTGGTAGATCTCTGTGTATTTGCATTGAAGGTCCACAGTTAAGTGGACCAACTCCTTTCCTCCTCACACACCTGCTCTTTGGAAACAGAATGATGGTGGTGTGTCATTAACTTGCTAAAGCTGTCATGACCCTGAGTATGACCTTGGTGCATGACCCTGTGTAAGTTGGCCTGTCCTGTTCAATATCTTTATTGATTACTTGGATGAGGGCGTTGAGTGCACCCTCAGTAAGTTTGCGGATGACATCAAGTTGGCAGGAAGTGTTGATCTGCCTGGGGGTAGCAAGGCCCTACAGAGGAATCTGGACAGGCTGGATAGCTGGGCTGAGACCATTGGAATGATGTTCAACAAGACCAAGTGCCGGGTCCTGCACTTTGGCCACAGCAAGCCCAGGCAACACTACAGGCTTAGGGCAGAGTGGCTGGAAGACTGTGTGGAAGAAATGGGGGTGTTGGTTGATGCTCAGCTGAACATGAGCCAGCAGTGTGCCCAGGTGACCATAAAAGCCAATGGCATCCTGACTTGTATCAGCAATAGTGTAGCCAGCAGGAGCAGGGAAGTGATCGTCCCTCTGTGCTCAGCACTGGTGAGGCCGTACCTTGAGTGCTGTGTTCAGTGTTGTTCCCCTCTCTGCAAGAAAGGCAGTGAGTTTTCTTTGCCAAAGAGTGGTCAGATGCTGGAACAGGCTACCCAGGGATGTGCTCATGAAACATTTAGATGTGGCACTAAGGGGCATGGTTTTGTGGGGAAATATTGGTAATAGGTGGACAGTTGGACGGGATGATCCTGGAGGTCTTTTCCAGCTGTGGTGATTCTATGATTCTAAATTCTCCTGTGGTTCATTCTGTTTACCTGCACAGTACTTTGTGTGTTGCTTTTCTGAAGTTCCCTGAAACTTGTAAAATTATCAGTTATTGGTGATTTTCCCTTGTAGAGGTTTGAGTCTTGTTCTCTTTCTTTTTCTAAGAAAATTTTGAGAAAATAACCAATGTTTCTTCCTGCAAAGCTGGATGAGCACTTGCATTTTTTTTAAGGTTGTGAAGTATGCATCCTTCAATGTAACTTGATTCCTTTCTTTGTTGCCTACATTATGTAGCAAGACAACAAATAAGAATGAAAAAGTGATTTGTTTTTAAGGTGTTGTGATTATACTTTGCTGTCTATGTTTACTAAGCTTTGAGAATGCCTCCTGTTGTATATCCACATATATACATGTCTTTTTCCTTACAGAAAAAAAATGAAAGCTGGGAGCCAGTGAGAAGAAATATTTAATGAGAACTACTACAGATCTTGTTAGTATATTGAACTGACAAATCTGTTTAACTTTTGCACAGATTTGCTTGTTTTGGAACGTATTTACTGACCTCTGTTCCCTGTGTTTATGAAATGAGGATCTCATGCCTTTCCTTCATCACACTAATGGCAGTCAGCATCTTGGAAGGATAGGGAAAGGATGTTTCTAATTACTATTTGCTTCATGCCAGTGCTGCTTTCAAGCGCTGATAATGATAAAGCAATAGTTTTGAGCCATCCTTTTGTTGACTGTGACCTTGTGTGTTTCTTTACTGCCTTGTGCAGTCAATTTATGGCCTTTAAAGATATAAAGGAAAACAAGAGCCTAGAATGCACTGTGTTTTAAAGTCTCACTTTGCTCTAGGAACAGAGTGGAACAGTTTATTGATGACTGACATTTACAATAAGCACCAATACACAAGTCTTAAAGTTCTCCCAGCTCAGAGTAGGTGTAAATGAGGGAGGCATGACAAATGTGAGTTAATTTAGTCTGTTGGCAACCTTCAATGATTTACATGAAAACTGTTATGAAATCTTCTAGTTGAATTTATATTAAAAAGTGGGGCTGTGGATGTAAATTTGGAGAGGCTGTGTATGGAAATTCAGGACCTGTGCATTCCTTTTTTTAGGCATTATGCTATTTATGGGTTGCCCTTGGGAAGACTCTGAAAGTGAGTAATAATTGCTCAGTGTTTCCATATAATGATAGAATGTTTAATCTCCTTTATACATTGCATGTTACATCATTGTAGGAAATCTTTCAGAAAGCCAGTATTATAGATGGATTCAAGGTAGGTAGGGCACGAAACTGTGATTAACATATGTTGACTTAATTGTTCTGGAGTGTGATAGGGGTTTATTTGGGAACTTCAGTCTCTGCTGTGTGAAACAAAGACAATCGTTAGTTCTGGAGATGAATAAATCTTGCAAGATTGTACATTTAACCTCAAGATTGTCATTGTTTTATTAGAGGTAAGGATATTAGGAATCTGTGAAGAAGAATAAGGTGGCCAGTGTGCTACCATTGTGGAACTCAGAGCTGCTTTCTAATAGAGAAAACAGAAAACAAGTTTTTATCGGAGCGGAGGTTACTGAGAGTTGTGGAGGATGGCAAGAGGCAATTTTATTGTGTACCAGCTTAATGATGCAGTGCAGCAAAGGTAGTGCTGAATCAGAGCTACTCTGTAATCATTCATCAGGGTCAGGAGAAGAGTGTTCTTTGCAGTAAAAACATGCTGTGCCCGAGCTCCAGGGGGGACGTTACTGGCTGATATGTGAATGTTCTTCCAGGACAATGCTGCATAAGAAATGGCAAGAAGAGATAAACAATTTGCTGCTCTTGGTACTTGGGTTCCAGCTGAAAGGGATTGGAAAGACTATTTCATTGCACAAAGGTCTATCTTCCCACTACAACTTGTTTACCAGGCTGACAAATGCATGTAAATAAAGATGCTGAAGCTACATGTAGGTTATTCCCTTTTTCCAGGAATCCCAGACAGTGCGTAATTCTGAGGATGCATCTTAATGCTCAATACAATTCACAAAATGGCTATCTAGACTGTGAGCATATAAGCTGTGGCATCATGCCTCAAGTATTTTTATCAGCATTAAGAGGAAAAAAAAACTAGGGTCACAAATCATGTAAGTTCAAGCATAGTAGCAGTAGCTACTAAATCTACACTGGGCCAAATCTTACTCAGAGTTAAAAACAGCCCCCTCTGCCAAATCACTGTACAATTGGAAGTCACAGAGATATACAGAAGATGGTATTTTAAAGTCCTTAGAGCAGGGTTGTAGAAAAAGGAGGCCTTGTTGGCTCAAACAGATTGTTCTATCCAGATGTCTTTGCAAAGAGATTTGTGTGGGTGGTTATATCTAGCCTTAGGGATTCCTAAGGAACTCTCACTGAAGGAAAAACAGAGTATTTTACCTGTACTCAGTCTTAAGGAACCTGTCTCTAGTAAAATAATAGAGCTTGGCTCTCTGAAGAGTCACTTACAGATGTTGACCAGATGAACTAAGTAAATGATGCAAGAAAGCAAGAGACTAATGACTTGCTGCCATTTACAGAAGAATGCATTCAGAAACTGTTTTCTGTTTGGTAAAATTTCTTCAAAGTTACAAAAGTTGTGTAGAAAGACAAAAGACTTGCTTGTGATTCAGGGCTGTGATTTGAAGGCTTATGCTACTCCAGAATACAGTGTTTGCCAGCTGCCTTCCTCACATTGTCATATGGCCAAAAAATATGTACTTGGACCTCCCATTGCTCTGAAGAATGGGATCAGGGAACCTGGAGGTATGTACCTGGGTGCTACGTGCCATATCACTAATACTTCCCTGTGATGGGACTGGGAAGCAGCAGCATAGTAGTGTTATAGGTAGAAGGATTTATTTACCCCCTTTTACTATCTGCCAGTGTCTTAATATCCAGCAGCATTAACAACAGAAGTGCACGATGGAGTTGACTTAAACACCGTCTGGTAGGTGTTTCTTGACTGCAAGACAGAAATGCAGAAGTTAAAGCTTCCATGGCCATAAGGAATACTTAACAGAAGCGTAGTGAATAGCTTGTTTAAATCCTTATGGCATCCTCAATGTATGAGAGGGGAGAAGACTGAGGAAGTACAACAGGCTAAATAGCAGCCTTCTGTGCCCAATGTAAAATTCTTAAAATCAATTAAAAAGCATTTATAAGACTTTTTTCCCATGTCAGAATTGCAAGACTATACTGAAACTTGTCAGGAAGCAAGCTACAGGGCTCTGAATCAGATTCACCCAAGGAATAATAATAGCATGTAGGAACTCCGGAAGTAAAGAACTATGGTAATTTAGCCCTCAGAGGAATAAAAAAGAGAGAAGAGAGAGAGGAGGAAAAAAAACAAACAAAAAAAACTAGAAAAAGAAGACATTTATCAATAGTTCTATATCCTTTGTACTGAGGGGTAATTTTCCCAGGCAAACTCACACAAATGGTACATTTATGCTTTGCAAATTGTTCTGGAGACCATTGTCCCTTTAAAGAGAACTCCCATTCCAGGCATTTGCTTCCACATTAGTACTTCTTATGCAAATGAAGAAATCTTTACTTTTTGTAGTGGAACCTGGGAAGTCTGTTTTGTAATCAGAACAAATGCAGGAGGGAATCCTTAATGCTCACCACACCAGTTGTTCCGTATGGTGCTTTTTCTGTTACCGAAATACCTCTTTCTGAGAATTAGGAAGAGGCTGAGCTATCTGCTGAGCAGTGCCGGGAACAGAGGCATCCCAAAGGCAGGGTCACGTATGGCTGTGTCAGAGCCTGGAACACAGTTCTTGTGTAGTAGGTCTCTAATAGAACTTTAGGTGGGTTAATTGGTACTTTCTGATTGACTTACCTTACAACAGTGATAAAGCGACTTTTCTCACAAGGGTACTATAATGACTAATGCTTTCTGAAGTGTTTAGATATGAGAAAGGTGAGGAGTGTAGCAAAGAAAATAGATGCTTGCTGGTTTGAAATGCATTGTGTGCAGTCTGTGCTTATTTAGCTGTGGTAAATGAGCTGTAGCATATTATAGAGAAGACCTGAAACTAGATCTTTTACATTATTAAAGTTATGTGTTTCTGGCTTTTCCCCCTAACCTTCTAATATGCTGTTGTTATGGCAACAGTGTTTCTGTCAAGAGATTCATATGAACTACTATACCTTTCTTGCACTTCTACCTGTTTTGGCAGTCTCTAGGTACTTAAATGCGTCAGTTCTTGAGTTGTTTTTTTTTTCAACCAGAAGGAATTTCATTATAGATTTTGAGCAGAACTATCCCTCTTTCCCTACTCAAAGGGTGCGTTGACAAAATCATCATTTCTGCAGTGTTGTTTTTTTTAACATATCTTATAAATTGGAATTCTGTATTTCCTCTTGAGTGTCCGAAGGGCTGGACAAACGGCCTTCACAAAAACTTTTAATTACCATGGATGGGTGAAACTGGTATTGAATTCACACATAACTTACTGCGAAGAAATGTATTTCATTTTGCTTCTTCATACACAATTTGAGCTCCTGCATTCCTCTAAAGAAGAGCCTTTGAAGGGAGGAGGTGTCTTGTATCACATGCAGGTGTTTGTGCTACCTGCTGACCCCTCACAATAAACAATAGCAGCAAAGTTATAGCACTGCAGTATAATAATGACGTAGGCATGAGGATCCCTGAAGGGGATTGGAAGGGACCCTTAGAGGCCATCTAGTCCAGCTCCCCTGCAATGAACAGGGACACCTACAGCTAGATTAGGTTGCTCAGAGCACCCTATAGCCTGACCTTGAATGTCTTCAGGGATGGGATATCCACCACCTCTCTGGGCAACCTGTTCCCCGGTGCCTCATCACCCTTAGTGTAAAAAACTTCTTCCTTATAAGCAGTCTAAATCTCCCCTCTTTCATTGTGAAACCATTTCCCCTGGTACTGTCACAATAGACCCTGGTAAAGAGTCTGTCCTGTTCTCTCTTATAGCCCCCCTTTAGATACTGAGAGGTTGCTATCAGGTCTCCTGGAGCCTTCTGTTGTCCAGGCAGAACAGTCTGTGCTCTCTCAGCCTGTCCTCATAGGGAGGTGTTCCATCGCTCGGATCATTTTTGTGGATCTCCACAGGTCCATATCTCTCCTGTGCTGAGCACTCTCCATCTGGACGCAGTGCTCCAGGTGAGGTCTCACAGCACAGAGCAGAGGGGCAGATCCCCTCCTTCACCCTGATGGCCATGCTGCTTTGTATGCAGCCCAGGATGTGGTTGGCTCTCTGGGCTGCGAGGGCACAGTGCTGGCCCATGTCCAGCTGCCATCCACCAGTACCTGCAAGTACTTTTTGGCTGTGCTGTGCTCTGTCCTGACATCCCCCAGCTTGTACTGTCAGTGGGAGTTGCCATAACCCACATGCAAGACCTTGCACTTAGATTTATTGAACCTCATAAGGTTCACTTGGGCCCACTGCTCAGCCTATCTAGGTCTCTCTAGATGGCATCCTGTCCCTCAAATGTGTTGACTGCACCACACAGCTTCTTGGTGTCATCCACAAACTGCTGAGGGTGCCCTCAGTCCCACTGTCAGTGTCATTGATGAAGGTGTTGAAGAGCACTGGTCCTAGTACTGACCCCTAAGGGACTCCTCTTATCACTGATCTCCATCTGGACAGTGGGACATTGACCACTGCCACTCTCTGGGTATGATCATGCAACCAGTTCCTCATCTGTCAAACAGTCCACCCGTCAAATCCACATCTTTCCAATTTGGAGAGAAGAATGTTATGAGGGACTGTGTCAAAGGCTGAAGTCCAAATAAAGGACATCAATGGCTCTTCTCTTGTAGGGCATGACCTGCCTGTTGTGAATCCATGCTGGTTATCCCATGTCACCTCTCTCTCTTCTACATGCCTTAGCATAACTTCCAGGAGGATTTGCTTCATGATCTTCTATGATCCTCAGCATTCTCCTTGTCCTTGATCGGCTTTTGTGAATCCTATCCATTTCATGTCACTGATGAATGAAAGATGGAATTATTCAGAGGGGGAGAGTGATTTATTTTTTTTTATTTGAGAGAAATATTTCTCTAGTTGGACGTGCTAACTCATGTTTCTTTATGAAATACCTTCTGGGCAAACGTAGTAGAAGTTTATGCATAGTTGTGTTGTTGAAGTGTTCAGTATATTCAGTTACTTTCCCTCCTTGTGTTTTGAATCTTGTTTTTTATTGCAGTGAACGCACCAGTAACTTTATTTCCTTCCTGTAAAAATGGCTAGAAAGCACCTCATGAAGAAACATGAAATAAACCATTATCAAAACTTGACATATCTTTGTAACACTTCCTATTAAGCTGGGTCTTTGGACCTTGCTTCTTATATTTGTTTGGGGAATGCTTCTCAAGGTGGATTTCTTGTAACAAAGATGTGACAACCCCAGTGGGCTGTGACTGGAAATCCTAATATTTTTACTAATTAACTGTTTACTACAACAGATCTTGGGCCATATTTACTTCTACAGTATGAAAAGCATAAACTACATCCTGATGTTTGATAATATGCTGATTTTTATGATATTAGTCTTAATGTAAATCTTAATGAAAGAGTAGTCCTGGGCTACTTTCATTGCACTTTTCTTGAAACTGTTTGAAATCATAGTTCTGGGCATGCTGAGGAATCATGCATCTGTTGGCATTTGTAACACTGCAACATGCAGGAAAGCTTCAAAGAAGAAATTTATTGTTTGTCTGTTGCTGTTAGGCTATATATCTATATGGTAGAATTTTGATTCACTAGCAGTGAACAAGTTGATGAAAACAGTTGGGGCCCCTACCTCCATTCTGTTTGATATTTGTGGAGTTTCTTGAGGTCTAGGTTTAGCACTATCTTCTGGACCAAATGGGCTTCAAAGCTGACCAAAGGATCAGTCACTGATTCAGACTCCTCTGCAGCAATAAAGCTGGGGAGTTCATTTGCTGAATGTGTTTAGAGGTGTTGCTGTTCTGAAATGGGAGCAGCACTTCTAAAGGCAGAATTTGATGTAAATGTTCTCAGCCTGTATTTATCAAGTTTCTGTTGGACCCATCCAAGAAAGGTGATCAGCATGTATGGATAATTGCAATGGGGAAGATGAGGAGGTGACTGATCTTAACAGTGTTTACAATTTTTAGTGTGCTCTCTTTCTGAGGTATTTGCACTTATGTGCTTGCATGATAAGCTGTTTATCTGATGGATTACTTGGTTGTTCTTTTCCCTCTTTGTCCCCTACCTATCTTCCTCCACTGAAGCATCTCATGCTTTATTCTATAACTTTGAACTCTGCTTTGTGCTCCATCACATACCAGAAAAAACTTCTCATCAGGGTGCTCTCAGTTATCTTAAACATACAAATGGGAAAGACAAAAAGGTGGAGAAGGGAAGGTAAGAGTTGATTTTTTTCTTCTCTTTTCTCAATCATCATTGGGCTGCTTCCTACCTGTACAGAAATGCCACCAGACAAATTCCATTTCCATACAATGATGCCCTTTTTGAACAGCTATGAAGAAGCTTCTACTGACGATGCAGTGCATTCTGCTCACTTTCTACATCTTTTTAACTGACCCTTATAAGTTTGTTGTGGGTTAAACTAAACATTGTTTCTATAAAAAGTGAGTATAAAGATCATAATATGCTGTAATATTTCTTTTCTTAATGGTCTCTTTACCAGTTGCTCAGTGACTTCAGAAAGTCTTTGTGCTATACAATAAGCAATTGCCAAAAAAGAACCAGGACTTTTTTTAACCAATTAAATACATTTCTGTCATCAGTGTTGACATTCAGTAGCTAACCCAGCTGGTTTGCATTGCAAATTAATTTAATTTTCCATGGATGGGCTATAAATGTATAACAAGCTATATTATTCATATGTAAATATTCTTTTGATTAAATCCATCTTCATTTGCTAATGCCCTAAAATACTTTGATGTTTGTTCTTCTGAAAGGTTATAGACCAGGATTTCAGTCATGCTCCATTTTTTTCAGTGGTTTATATCTGCTTCTACAAAATCTTTTATTTTTCACTCATTAAAATAACTATCAAAGCAGTTCCTGTAACTAACTAGGAGAAGTGTCATCAAAGTGTCAAAGTTCATCATTTATTTGATCAAAAATGCTGTTGTGGTGGATTTTTGAATTAATTGGAAGGCTTTTTCAAAAGTTTTCTTTTTTTCTTAAGGTGAAAACTGAGATGAAGGTACTTCTGAGTTCTGGAAGGAGGGCTCTTTCACATTCTTGCATGTTGCTCCCAAGCCTCTCATTAGTGTGCTGTCAGTTTTATAGCCAGAAGGTAGCTTCCTCCCAAAAGGAAACTGTGGGAATTCTGTTTGAAACTATAGCACTCATTTTATAGCTAGTAATTATACAGATAAACTTTCATGGTAGGCAGTACAGATGACTTATGGGCTAATTGCCATCAGTTCTTAAAAAGTGTTTTAATTTTCTATTGCCTTCAGGACCTACTCTTTAAAAATTGGCCTAAGGAATGCGAATGCTCATGAATATCTTTCTTGACGCTGCAACATTCTTGTATGCCGTGTCACCTACATCTTGTTGTTGTGCTAGTGATACGAGGACTGCGCAAATCAGTTTTTACTATCAGCATCTATTGCTATCTGACCTTTTGTGGTTCACCTCACATCTAGGGCTAGTGTGCTACAGGCAGCCAAGTATCACATCTTTCCATGGCTGAAGGATGAACATGCTTCTGTTTAAAAGACCACCAGAAGGCATAAAGGCTAAGAATATAATTCTTCTGATCTCAGAAGAAACTCATCCTGATTTACATCCATGTAATGAAGAAAAAACTCAGACTCTGAATGTCTTAGGAGACATTATCCAATTAGAGAAAAGGTCGGGTTTGCACATTTGCTGTCTGTAACAGTATATCTCTTCCTCAGTTTCTGTTGGTCAGACTTGTGTGTGAAATGCAAATGAGTGTGTGGAGGAGTGAAAGAGAATGTCATTTTTTGGAGCAAATTTGAGCAGGAATAGAAGATTTTCTCAGAAAAAATATTCAGAGCAAAATTTTCCGTTAGTCACTTAGGCCTATTATTGCTGTTCCAGCTGCCTTTCTCTCTTACTTACATCTCCCAAGCTTGTACATAATTGATAAAGGAATAATATTAGGCCATTGGTGATGTCCTACTGAATAGACATTTAATTAGAATTAATCCATGTTTCCAAAAGAGGAAGCAATGTATGCACCATCTTCCTGCTGAGATGGACATAACCATGCCAGTAATGGATGCGTTGTTATTAAGAGACAGTTGTGTCTGATGGTTTATCCTGCGACAGCACAGGGAACACACTAGATATTATTAGCTCTTCAAATCCTCTTACAGAGAAACAGGTAGAACGATTTTCATACCCTGAACAATAAAGCACTCCATCATACTCCTTTCCAGCTCAAGCACTTCACAGGGAAAGACATTAAGAAATTGAGTGTTGAGTCTTAGTTGCACCAATTAGTATCCTTCTAAAACAATTCTGTAATGTGATTTATGTTGGTACAACTGGTACAGACTTGCAGAAAAACACAGTGTTTTCCAGCTTAAGAGACTGGGAAGAGTAATAAAGTAAATAAAACTAGATTTTCTACAGCAGTGTAATTGAGTAGCTGTGAGTGAGACTCCTGAGAGAAAAGGTACAAAGCTAGCAGGGTGTCTCCTCTGCTACTAGCACTACCCAGTGTCTGTATGATTACATCCATGTGATAGAGATAACTGCTTTTTTTATTTTGTTTCACTACCTCTTCCTACAGTCTCACTGGCTACAGCAAGTCTGTGCAGAGTCCTGAGTTAAGGTGAGCCCTGTGTATATGCAAGACTGTAATCTGACCAGGAAGAAAAGGCTGGCAGATAATTAGCAATAGCTAAGTGCAAGTCTAAAGAGAACTATCTTGCTAGTAAGACTCGTGTATGACCTTGGATAATGCTGGAAAACAGCTTGATTTTTAGGTATCAGTTGAGCACAGACAGTCAAGACAATAACATTGGAAGGAACCTTTTTTCTGGGTAGCTACAGTTCATTAAAGGAGTTTCTTGCTTTATTATTTAAATTGCCATGCAATGATCAAGGTGTGAAGTAGGACTAGACAAAGCGCTCTGGCTGAAGCTGTGTATTGGCTTGGATACGTGTGCTCAGTACAGTGCATTGCCTCAGAAATGTCCCTAGCCTAGCTGTAGTCCCGATATGTTCTCATGACATAATGATATCATCTCATGTACATAAACCAGTATGCTATCCAAGTGCAAACTAGTACTATGCTGACATGGCCATTCCATTTCCTAAGGTCCTATGGCCTTTGGTTTTTCTTTGGTGCTGGTGTTGTTAGCTTCTGGTGTACACCACTAGGAGCAATAGAACATTCCTATTTATGGCTGATTTTCCTTTTTCTGAGATCTACTTGAGTTCATCTTTCTGTCTGCTAACATTTTTACTCCGTTACTTATTCTTCATTTTTCTGCAGCTCCATGTTACATTCAAGTTTGCTATACATGGTCATTTTGCTTACGTTAGATACTATTTCTTTATTTGTTACACCTAAAACCTGTTTTGTTCAGGTTTGCATTTCTTTAACTGGCCATTGGTGAGTTGGTTATTACTGTGGAGTCTCTGGTGGCAAGACTGTGCCCCATTTTTTATCATCCCATGTCTGTATATCTACACGACATCCTCTATCTATGCTCCTCTGATGGCATATCAGGCTGTGTTTCTCTATGCTACACTGGTATGTTTGAGTCATAAAACTATGGCAGCATCATATGGAGGTAAAACAGATTAGCCATAGACACCTAGTTAATTAAGAGACTTTGGGTTACAGCTACGCAAAACCAAAACTAAATTGCAGACAAGTCAAGATAATCTCAGAGCAAGCCTGGTAAGTCTCAGTTCTGAGGCCCTGAGAACTCATACAAAGCTTATACCATATTACTACAGCAGCTAAATCATATCTCAGGGCTAATTTGCTGGATACTGTTGTCATGGATATATCCTGCACATACAGGTAAGCTGTAAAGTTTTCTTGCTCTGAGATCTCTCTAGCTGTGATAAGAGCAGATTTTTTTTAGTTCTTTTCTTGTTTGTGATGGCTGGCTATGCTAAACTAGGACAATTGTTCAAAGGTATTTTGACTATTGTATGTTCTTATAAATGAAAACACCTATGAAAGGGTAACTTTCAGCATTACCACAGTGATTCTATAACATAGTAGTTTAAATCTGTAAAACATTAATTTCCACTGTGGTGTCATCGTTGATGATTACTCATCTGATCACCAGGGGTTCCTGAAACAGGTATGTTCCTAACAAAAATAAATCATTATAGAGCTGAAAGCTCTTTTGTGCCTTCTGTAGAAGTGAAGAGAATTTTCAGGCTAGAAAAAGGTTTACAGGGCTGGCTCTCTTGCAATGCTTCTTCCTAGAACGGCTTCTCTTTCTGCTGGCTGGTGCAGCATGCTGTGAAGGAACATTCCAAAACTGGGCTCTTGTCTATAAATGTCCAAAGCAAATATTTCTAGACTTTTTTTTTTATCTGAGAAACATTAGAATTTACTCCAGAAATAACATATAGAATATGAGATTATACAAGGGGAAATACGAGGGCGTGGTGTTAAAAAAAAACAGGCTTCCTTTAAAATTCCTCAATCGTCTTTCCTTATAGGCTGGTCTGTCTCCTGAAGCATTGAGTGCTATAGCTACTCTGAAAGTAGAAAGTTTCTTGATACACTATATTTAAGAAACATACCAAAATTGATAGGGAAACTCAGTCTATGGAACAATGAAAGAAACTACTGGCTTTGTTGAGGGGTTACCATTTGGTTTGTCTGGGGCCGAAGAAGAGCTGTGAAAAGATTATCCTGTGTTCAGCAGCTTGTAGGTCACTGCTGCCAGAATGACGTGGCTTTATTCTTTCTTATGCAATATTAAGTCTATGTAAGCTATGTTAGAACCATGCCAAGTTGCTGATGGCCAACTCTTGTGAGCTGTTTTGTTGCACAGGGAGTCTGGATGTTTCCTTGAGTCATTAATGAGCCTGTATATTCTGTTATTAATACATAATACTGAGACGCAAGTGAAAAAATTACCTCTGCTGTTCTGAGGCTTGCTAAAACTGGGCCATAATGATTTGTGTAAGGAATTGCAGCATTTTCTAAAGGATTGTGTCTCTTTAGTTAGTTGGAAGATCTTTTTGTGTTTTGAAGGAAATTAAGTCATGCTCTCACTACTGGAGACCAGGATAAGACCTACTGGGAGAGATGAATTGTCCACAACTTTCTGTAGTTCTGCTTTGTATATGCAAAAGGCATGTAGTGACAGGGGCTATCCAAAGTAGGGTACTGAATTCTTTTCAGCAGAGAAATTCTCATCAGCTCTTGTCTTCTCATCTGCTTGCTGGGGCAGATGTAGGTGCCCTGCTCTCTATGACTCCTGCACAACTCAATGATCATGACGGTGTTATGTAGAATGAGGAATAATTCCGACTGACTGGGTTGAAGTGAGTGTTGCAGAGGCATGAGAGGGGACTGTAAATCTCTATTCAGGCACCAGAAGGATGCAGAACCCATTCTGGACTGGATCATTCTTGGAAAGTCCCCTGATGCCTTGCACAAGCTGCCAGCTGTATGTGAGGCTGATGTGTTCTTCAAGGATGCCAGGGAGAACTGTATGACAGTTCTTAAATGGGGATAAAACTCCTGACAGAGTGTCTGAGCTGTCTTTTCTGGTGGAGCAAAGGAGAAAAGGTTGTTCTATGGAATTAAAAGATGAAATTATTTTGAAAATCCAGGCAGGTAAGAGGTGTCTGACCAAAAGAAATGTACTGCGATCTCTTTGTTAGACGTATCTGATGATATTTGTTTCTGCCACTCCTGCTGTTGCCAGCCATTTGGTGAGGAAAACCTTCATGAAGGAGGTTTCAAGGCAGACAACAGAAGAGCCAATGGGGTTTTCAGTGATTGAGAAACTCGCTCAGAAGCGTTAGGAGCAAATTCTGCATGCCCATGTATCAGCTGATCTGATGAATAGCTTTGAAGTGTACAGCTGACCTGGGTTTTGGGGCCTACTAGATTGAAAACAGTCTTGAAGGGTTTGTTTTTTTTGTTAGCTTTACAGCTGAATGTATGGCAGATACAATCTGACAGTATCCTAAGTAATCTGTTCCCTGCAGCACTGTTATTTAAGCTTTGTGTTGAGATACTAGCTTGACTGACCTAAGAAGTGAAAGTGGCCATTCGTTCAAGTAAGGGATTCTGCTACTTCTCCAATTTTAAGTAGAACCTGAAATTGCCACTCTGATTGTTTAACAACTCTTACGTAGCAAAGGCTGTATTACAGACCATTCTGGGCAAGTTTCCATTTCTGGTAAACCAGTTTTCTGTAACCAAATCTGCAATAACCATGTCAGAGAAAAACTGAGGTTGCTGTTCTGTCCCAGTGTCACGTCAACCTAAATTTGTGGGAGCTCTCCCATATTGTCCTGCCCAGCTTGGCTAAGCACTTTCCAGAACACCATATCAGTTTTTACCTATTTGACTGTTACTACAGGTCCTGAAGGCATTTTCAAGTCTGACGCACATGCTGTTTTTCTGTATTCATTTCTAACACAAAATAGAACTTTTCATTTTTCTCCTACTTAGGCTGTATTGTGTGAATGTGATAGGAAAACCTAGCAATATCTCTGCAACATCAATAATTAGGAAGATTTCTTACTTTTGTTTGGCTTACTACAGAGTTTCAGAAGACAAAATCCACTAGTTTATTCTCCCCCTACATCCCCATCACCACCTCCAATAAGAGAAAACATCCTGGTATTAATTCCTGTTAGAGAAATGGGACAAGGAAGTATTGTAGGCTGGAAAGACTATTTTTATCTCATTCTTTTGGCAAATGCAGTACCTGCAGTGACCAATGATTTCATACGTTACGTAAGTGAATGTAAGGAACACTGTTAGTATCAAATACCCTTAAGAGGGCGCTTGCTCACCACCACATTTGTTTTGAACTCATCTATTGTAATTAATGGGATTTAAAAACATTTTTCTGCTGCAGCAATTTAACATTTGACTGAAATGTGTTTGGGCCAGTTATGGTTACTGGCATCAATAGTTATAAAGCACATAACAATATTGCATTAAGTAGGCTTAATTGGCATAATCATTCTGTCAATTTGTAGGAGTGCAATTTCCACCTGAAACAGCAGGTTTAAAACAGTTCCCCACCTCATAAAAGAAACGGCTTTGCCTTAGCTGGATTCTGGTTTGATTTGAATTTTTCTTTGGCTCTGCCTTTGCTTTTCTATCATAGTCATTAGCAGTAGTAGAATTCCATGCTCCATCATCTGCAGTCAACTTGAGTAAAGTATCACATATACGTAGGTACAGTGGAAGACTCTGAAGAGTACATAGCATTGCTGGTAATGAAATTAGGCCATCAAATGCTTATATTACCTAATCCAACCAAAAGGGAATTGTGATCTGTTTACTTAGAATCTTTCTGATTAAAATCTCATGCCATAAAATGCTTGCTTGTAATGTTCATTGCAACCTGATGGTGTGACAATGGTAATATTTTTTGACATGTTTCCAGCGTCTTCATTTTCAGTTTGGCTAAATTAGCTAAGGTATCTTTTTATCCATCTTAATGATGTTCACATAAGGGACAACTACTAGCATGCACTGGGGAAATTTTGCTTTTGGGAAATTTTGCTTAAAGAGAGCAACCTGCTGTCTAATGACAATGCTAGCTGCTTTCTTATTATCTCTTACCCTTTCATATATAATAAAGCAGTACTGCATAGATGGAATGAGACAAGTCTCCTTACACTGGATTACATATGTATGAATCTGGCTCCAACTTCATAGCACCTCTCCTCTTTGCAGTTCCTGTAGCTGGCTGTTGGGGTGGAGAAACCTGGACACCTGAAAAAAGGCAAGTTACAGAATATGAATGTCTTGCTTGCATTAAAAAGCCAGTATTGGCTGTGCATATTAATGCAAAGATGTAGAGAATTTATCTGTATTTTAGCTATATAACTCCTAAATTAATGCTTGATCACAGATAAAACAGTATTTACCAGTAGATCTGTTAGTCTTAGTGCCATACTGAACATTAGAAAGTGACTGGTGAAAACTTGGCATCAGTATTACTGGTCAGTGCTATATAACCCTAGTTGTAATTTAAAATTATGTAGTATTTATGTGAAATAAATGAATACAAAGTTCACATGTGGCATTGTCTGGAGTGAAAGGAGAGGGTGGTTTGTTTTTGTTGTTTTGCTTTTTCTCCCTCTTTCATATCTGACAATTTTTTGTGAACCTAGAAGTGTTATGGAGCATTTTCTCACTGTTTAACTGGAGACAGCTAATCTGTGTCAACAGAGCTGAGTTCTTCCATTCCAATTTATGATCTGACCCTCTGCTTCAATTTTAAAGCCTTAATTTTCCAATTCTAATTCATTCTTTTCCTATGAATCTGAAGGAGTCAGAAGATGTCTCAGTAGCCTATGCATAAACATTAAAGTTGTGTATAGGATACGCACAGAATGATCAGATAATCACCTTACAGATTTGGTTTGCAACAACACAGGATCTTGTGGTGATTGATATCTAAAGCTTACGTTGTCAATTTATAAATGTAGCACTGGTTAACATTTTGAGATGTACTGAATGCACACGCTCTCATAAAGCTTTGTGGTCGTGCAGTCATATAAGCAATGACAGTGCTCTTCACATTACTTCTAAGCAGCAATAGAAGTTGATTTTTAAGTGAAATTTGGAAGTGAAATTCAGGCAGTGTGGTATTCTTCAGCTGAATCCAGTTAACTTATTCCAGTGGCGTATAGCAGGGATCTGTCTCCAAGGCTTTGTAATTGCTTTCCATTTCTTGTTAGCCTTTGTTTAATATTCATCTAGACCAATGTTATTAAGAAGCATATATTCCTAGCATAACATTTAATTTTCTTATCACTGGACAGGATATAGATTCTGATACTGGAATAAGATGATCTTCTTTCAGGATATTATGAAATATTGCTTTGCCCCTGTATCACCAGGTAGCAGAAGCAGTCTCATGAAATAAGCACTATCTCTAATGCCTGAGGTTAATTGAGGAAGACGTTTAATTACTTTTCTATAGACCAATAGGATTGCTGTGCCTTTTTTTTTTTTTTTTTTTAAAGCCCATGGTCAATTTATTGAATACTTTGGTTCTCTGGTACCAAAGCTGATGAAAACAATTCTTTTTTTCTTTAAATAAAAACATCTATTTTATATATATAAATCAAACTTTTCTGCATCTATTCTACTTGATAAAGGGGGGTGAGCTACAAAATAAATGGAAATATTTTGAAGTTTATATCTTTTTAGAAGAATTGATTCTGGAGTTTCAGCACAAAGCAACTTTTACATCCCTTGTCTTTATATTTTCTTCCTAGTGCTGGAGAGATCTCGGGTCTTCTGGGTGTCATTGTTCTAAGTCCTTACAGGTGCCACTTTGTGAAACAATTGTGTAAGAGGTACTTGGTGAACTACTGTGACAAAGCTGCTCCTTTCCTGCCACAAACTAAAATTTGAATTTAGGAAAACATGAGTTTCCAGGCTTAGCAAATTAAGTTGAGAAACTACAGGTTTTCTTAGTGGTCCAGGCAGAGATGATTCTGAAGAATGCTGTCATAATTACCATTAGCAAGTATGAACTCCCAGCACAGCTCAAACTGCTGTTAGAGTATCTTCTATCTGTTCTAATTGCTTGTGTTGCTAGAGGTCAGATACCTCTTAGGCAGGCTGACTTAAACCAACATCTGAACTTGATCTACTAGATCTCATGTTGTGCATCAAATGAGAGCTACAAGAGGTTGTTTGCAAAACTCTGGAGTAATATACACTTCAGCTTATGCAGATTTTGCCTTTGAGGATTATTTATAGAGAAGAGTTTAGCAATACAGAGCATAAATAACGTAATGATACTAATGATGGAGTTGCTCAGACATTGATTACAGCTTCATTAAGCAAGATTACTCACTGTGATCTCTGCACTACAAATTAGGTTCTGACAACTTGACCTGTTCTCTATTTTAGTGTAGTGAATTAGAAAAATAAATTGCTAAAGAAGAACACACACACAAAAATTTCTAACACTTTGTAAAATATTTATTTAAAATTATAAAAAAAACATCCTCATTTCTCCGGTTTATTCAACATAGGCAAGCTCATGTAAAATATTTTTGAAGAGGAATATTTTTATATTAAAAACTCAAGGAATCTTTCTTTTCTTTCCCTTTTAATTCCCAAGGGGTAAGAAATCATAGAAATATAGAATCATCAAGGTTGGAAAAGACCTCCAAGATCATCCGGTCCAACTGCCTGCCCACCTACCACCAAGGTCCCACTTGTCTGTCTCGTCCCACTGCCCAGCCCACTAAGCCACATCTCTCAGTACAACATCTAGATGTTTCTTGAACACCTCCAGGGATGGTGATCCCACCATCTCTGTGGGCAGCCTGTGCCACTGCCTCACTGCTCTTCCTGAGAAGAAATTTTTCTTAATATCCAGCCTGAAATCTTCCCAAATCACAGTTCTTTTTTACAAAGTCAATCCTGGAATTATTTCTAAGGAACTCTATGCTTTATAGAGAACTATTTACAAACAGAACCAGAGATGCAGAACAGCAAATGCTGTTTCAAAGTGGAATTTGCCAGCATGTGTAATAAGTTAATCTCAGAATGAATGCTTTAAACAGAAACCAACACTTGAGAATGTAGTCCCAGTTTCTAAAACTTAAGGTCTGCAATATAATCCAGAAGTATGATTGTACAATTAACACATGTACAGTTAGCAGAGTGGCGTGGTTAGGATGGTATTTTACAGGTTTATAGTTAGAAAGATTATCATGGTGGAAAGATACAATCAAAAATAAATGAAATGCTCACCCACACCCTAGGCTCACTGCAGAAAACTCCAAAGGGAGGGACCTCTAGTGGCAGTCAGCCCTTAAATGTGGTCTAGGAGAGGTGGAGCCAGGCTCTGGCCCTTCTGGTCACACAGGTGAATTGCCTTCACCTGTGCTCCCAGGGTTGACTCAGTCCTTGCCTCAGGAGATCAATCAGTGGTTCAGGCTGTGACTCAGCAGTTCCCATACAATGACCAAAGAGCTGGCATTTGTTAAACAGTGCAGAATCTCAGCAGTAACTGCTGTGCTTCTACTAAAACAGATGGAATGTTAGTTGTGTCTATCATACATGAGATTCTCTCCATAGGTGGTGTGAAGGAATGAGTTATAAACATCAGCATTTGATGTTACTATAATTGGACAAGCTTTTTACAGGGCTCAGCTTTATAAAATACATACGCGCCTTTTCACAAGTATGATTTTCATTTTGAGGAAAATATATCAGGATGATGATTTTTTTTTCATGTGATCCAAGTGTCAGCTTCCCTCACGGAGGTCAGTTCCTTAAGGCCTTCATTTTCATATTACTCTGAAAGGTTTACTGGAATCATCTTTACAATGAATTAAAACCTGTTGGATAATATGGTTACCATTAACTCCAAAGAGGAGAGCTTAAAATGAATCTTTATTCATTGTATCATTTAGAACTTAATGTTATTCTCTCAAGTTGGAGTCCTAATTTGAGGCTACCTTATATCTCATACTAAATAGTATCTTTTCCCCATAAGTAGAAAATCTTTTGGGTTATGCTAACAAAAGTTTATGCAAGATTCTTCTCCTTCCAAGTAGGATAGACATTTCTTAACATTTAAAGACAGGATTCCTAGTCTGTTATTGCATAGAAAAAACTATTGATCTTCAATTACATAATTGAATAAATTATATGTATATGAAATTTGGGAGTGATGGGGAAAAAATATGGCATAAGGTAAGAATAAGATCATAAATCTGAATATTTTCCATTCCTTTCAATCCTACTTATTAAATGCCTGGCCTTGAATAACTTGTAGAAATTTAACATGATTTTGGTATGTTTGGTTAAACTTGTTTTACCATAACAGTCTACTGTTAATTGTTTTTCCAGAAAGTAGCCAGAAAAGCCATACTGTGTCTCAGTGAGAGTGGATTCACAGTGTCAGTCAAGTGCTGTCACTCTGAGCTGCTCTTTATTTTATAGTATTCTTTCTGCTTTTCCACTGTACCAGCCCCCTCAGTATGACAGCTGGGTATCAAATTGTTGCATTAGTAGAAAAACCGTAGTAAGAAATACCAGCACAAAGGTGATAAACACCTCCACATGAATTACCCTTAGCATTAATCACTTAGGCTCTGTGAGAAACAGCACACTGAAATGTTTCTGAAATAATCATACTCTGCCTTCAGCTTTTTAAAAATAGCCCCCCAAACATGTATAAACATCAGATGTTGTGAAACAGACCTCCCCTGCTAACTGTTTGCAGTTCTAATTAACAGAGATTTACGCAGTTAAGTCACTTGAATGCCTCCTAGCATTATGTGTACTGTTTATAAAAGTGTGTTGTCAGATGTATGGATAAACCTTTTTCTCACGTTATCAGCATTTCCTCTTTTTCATCTGCTATGACAGAAGTGGAAGTTTTCATTATTATTGTTATATTCCTTACAACAGACTGAGCCATAAAGTTCCAGGGCAAATACATCACTTAAAAATAACAGGTGGTCTGCCTGCTTTACAAATGCTGGAGTGGAGAATTTTCAGTCTCAAGATGATGGGGAAACCTTCAGCAAGTTCCTCTTACCTCTCTGTCAAAGTTGGAATCCACTGAACATGCAGAGTAGAGCAGTGGCCTTTTTATCATTCCTCTTCCCTCTCACAGAAGCATATTTTACAATAACTCAGAGTAACTGTTTTGGTATGTCTGAAGCATATGTTTGGGGCCTGTATACAGTGTCTAAAGGATGAATAAAAGATACTTGAGTGAAGACTTCATTGGGCTTGGCGTTGTGACCAGCAAAATTGGCTTTCTGTGTTATACCAGCAGCAGTTTTTCTTCTTGAGAATATCTGAACCAGACACCTGGTACCAAGAACAATGGAATCGGCTGCATCCCAACGCTGGTGGGTTTTCATCATAGTTATATTTATTTTACTTTTTATCTACTCTGCTTGTTATGGGAGGTTCTTTTTTTTAGACCACGGGCTACTTTTGGAGTTTGCCCAAGTTTTGAGCTTTTCCTTGCAAGAAACAAATTGAATTTCTTACATTGGCTCTTATCTCCAGGAGCCTCATCTTGAAATCAGCATCAAAGTATTGTGAGATATAAAGTGGAAACCCCGAAGTGTGCAGTGACAAGTATTTTGTCTATATCCTTCCATATTTAGATCAGATTTGTTAACTTTGGCTCTCAGTTTCCCAGAATCCCTAATTTACTTATATACCTTTTTTGTTCCTCCCTTTTAGCCCAAGTTCATACTTAATACCATTTTTCCCCATTCTGTGTTTTCCAGCCTTATACTGCATGCAGTCTTATGGTTACATGTATATTCATACACTTCAGTATGTAGTAGGACTCTTCAACTTAACCTATGTTCCATGAGAAATCTGTCCCTTGTGCTCAGTCTCTGCAGCGTTGCTAAATTCAAATCTGATCAGCTAATGGGTTGTCTGATGCACACAGCGGTGTGTAAGATTTTGGTTAGGGAAGACAAACAAAACTAGCACAGAAAGCATAATTAACAGCTTTTGAGAGTTTCTCACATCGGTTTATAATGGGCTGCGTGAAGTCACCTTGTTCTCTCAAAAGACAGATCATAACATCATGGAATCATGGAATGGCTTGAGTTGGGAGCTACCTTATCTATTGCCAACCTCTCTGCAGGATTGCCAACAACTAGATTGGGTTACGCAGGACCCCATCCAACTTTGTCTTGAATGACTCCAGGGATGGAGCATCCACAGCTTCTCTGGGCAGCCTACGCCAGTGTTTCACTACCCTCTGAATAAAGAATTTCTTCCTAATCTAACCTAAATCTCTCCACTTTTAGTTTAAAGCCATATCCCCTTGTCTTACCATTATCAGACTATGTAAAAAGTTAGTTTCTATCTTATTTATAAGCTCCTATTAAATACTGAAAGGCTGCAATCAGGTCTTCTCTTCCTCTTCACTTCTGTCTCAGCCTTTCTTCATAGGAGCAGTGCTCCAGCCCTCTCATCTTCTTTGTGGCCTTCTCTGGACCTGCTCCAACAGCTCTGTGTTTTTCCTGTGCTGAGGGACCCAGATTTGAACACAGTACGGGCCTCATGAGGACAGAGTAGAGGAGAACAATCTCCTCCCTCACCCTGCAGCCACCTCTCTTTTGAGTGCAGTCCACAATGCAGTTGGCCTTCCAGGCTGCAAGCACACATTGCTGGCTCATGCCAAACTTTTTGTCCACCATAACTCCCAAGTTATTCTCTGCAGGGCTGCTCTCAATGAGTTCTTCTCCCAGTCTGTACACACACCGGGGATAGCCTCAACCCAAATGCAGCACCTTGCACTTGGCCTTGTTGAACATCATTAGGTTTACATGAGTATGCTTTTCAAGCTTGTCCAGGTCCCTCTGGATGGCATCCCTTCCTCCTGTTAAATCAACTGCACCACTCATCTTGGTGTCATCAGCAAACTTGTTGAAGGTGAACTCAGTCCCTCTGCCTCTGTTGTTGATAAAGATGTTGAAGAGGTCCCAGAACAGACACTTGAGGAACACCACTTGTGTCTGGCCTCCACCTGAGCATAGAACTGGTGACCACAACCTTCTGGCTGTGATCATCTAACCAATTTCTTACCCACCCTATTGTCCAACCATTGAATCTGTTTTTCTTCAGCTTGGAGATAAGAATGTTGTATGGGGCCATGTTAAAGGCCAAGATGAGCCAAGATCTTTTTATTTTATTCTCTGGCTGTAGAACTGACTGAACGTTACAAACCTAGCCCAAGCATAGTGTTCTTAGAATAGTACTGCAGAAGCTGTGGATTTGAGGTACCCGAAACTTATATAAAGTGTATGCTTGTTACTCATTCCTTAGCTGTCAGGTGGAAGCTGTCAGTCTCTCTTGTGATGCTGACATACACCTCCTAGAAGCTAGAGTCACATTGCTCAAACTTTCCCTCATGCCTTGTCACTGAACAGCCATCCTAATAAAGGCTTTCAATCACTGTCAGTCAGGCTTGGATTTAGAGGTGAAAACCTCTGCTGTCTATCAATTTATTTTTATAACAATAGCAGCAGGGATGAAATAAGGACCTGCTCTTCCACTTGCCGTTCCCACAGCTTCTTGCAGCTCAGCAGCAGTTGATAGAATGTGGACTACCTATTCTCATCCCAGCTCCTCCCTGGAGTGGTGCTGCCCAGGGATGCTCTTCTCACACTGTCTCTGCTACAGTCAGCCTTAATAGCTATGAATCCCTGACATACCCAGCAAGAGAGGCCTTTAATCATTGAAAGCTGATGTAAAGAGTCATCAAGAGGGAAACTCTTCACAGCATTCTCTTATTTGAGTCTGAATTTTATTGGTCCAGCAATATTATAGGACTCAATCTTTGAAAGCCACCTGTAGTTGTTTGTTTACCTGCTTGCCTCTGCACACAGGTCCCCCAGAACGTTTACCAAGGGCAAGAGACATCTCCTTCAACAACTAAAGTAGGCAGAAGTAGCACTGTACTCCTCCAGCACCTGAAAAATCCATATAGGGAGAATAAGCTATTGTTAACCCAGGATTCTTTTAAGTAATAGGTTGCATGAATCCTTTCACATCATTCAAGTATCTTATATTTTGTTAAGCTTTTAAGTTTTTTAAGTTGAGATATTACTGTCAGT
Organism: Pavo muticus; assembly: GCA_016647715.1. NCBI lineage: Eukaryota > Metazoa > Chordata > Aves > Galliformes > Phasianidae > Pavo > Pavo muticus. Next base: position 2,979,445 of record JACDJE010000029.1, on the reverse strand, counting down.
AAAATGTAGATTTTTTTTTTTTTAAACTCACTTTCTACCAGTGGCTGCAACAGCCACCAGCATTTTAAAAAAGCCTGTACTTGGCCATCACATAACGGGACTTACCTCTAAGAACTGAAATGATACTCATATTTTCCTTAAAAGCTAATCAAAATTGCAGCAGACAGTGTTTAAAAATGACATTTATTATGACGTTTTGCTAAACAGCAGATGTGTTTTTGCTCAAGCATGTAAATGTCAAGGAGCTGAGCACCTAGCAACCAGTTTGCAAGATATTTTCAGCATGCAGAGAAGGTTCATGAAGCCTTTTGGCAGACGTACATTCCTTCGTGCTCAGTAAGTGTCCCATCTGTAGCCTTGGGCAGCTGAACTGTCTTCCTCACCTTTTGCTTAATTAACAATCCACCTAGGAAACAATATTGCAGCATTACAGAAGAGGTGTTCTCCAACCAGATGTTTTCTAGCTAGCCAAGGTCTCTGAAACCACTCTAGAGAACTTATGGAGGGAGGGTGGTGAGTTAACAACCTTTTGATATTAAATCCCTGTGTGATATTATGAATGAAGATCTAATGGTCCTTCAGTCCACTGTTCTCTCCAAAGGCAGGATCTGTGCCCCTCCTGATGAGAGTTTCTTTCCCCCATTCTAATAAAAACAAACAAACAAAAAAACCCCACAAAAATATTTTTTCCTTTGTGTAGATTTAATCCTGATCATTTTGTCTGTATTCTCTATGGGCATGGAGACCACTGAGGTCTGCAAGAGCTGCTGTTGTGATCCAGAGCAAAGGTCTGTTTAACACAGCAATCTGTTTCCAACAGCAGTCAAAGCCATGCGTACATGATACTGCTATCAGAAACAAAGCATGGCCAGATCCATTTTAGCTCACAGGATTTTCTGAGCCATTTGTGGTTTCTTTAGTCATCAAATTGCAATGGATTGTTCTTCCACTTGGTTTAATTTTTCTCTAATTGCAACTGCTCGTTATCTATTTGAATGCTTTTACATATCATGTCCTTTTCCAGGTGACTCCTCTGTGGGCTGAACATTAATTTCATCTTCTTTCAGAGGTCATATCTTCTAGAATTCTGATCATTTTCTAATTGATCCATGCCTTTTTGATGACATAGTTTCTGTCACTGGTCATATTATATCAATCAAGCATTCACCCATGTTGAATATTAACTTCCTTACGTTCCACTTGCATTTTATTAATCTCGTTATTAACATGGTGCATTTTCTGGAAAGCATGATCTGCTACAGATAGCCTAATCAGAATTTTTGGCTATGATCTAAACAGGATCTGCAATTTGCTTTTGAAGATGCTTCCATTCTTGTCATACTAAACAGCATACAAAGGCAGTCACTCCTCAGATGGCTATGTTTGAAATCTGTAACCATGGAGAATATTTATACATCTCCCTCTGCATCTGAGACCCATTCTCACTGAGGTTATTGTTAGCAAGCCCTGACAATACTGGCAGTAGCCTTAACTTATGCTGAAAATGACCTTTTCTTTTGGACGAGGCAAAAGGTTTTTCTTGGCTACAAATTCCGTCCTGTCCCTGAAGGTCTGAAATTGATGCTATTCCTTTGAATGTAGAAGGAAGAGCTTGTGCTTTTCTAACCCTCCTGTGTGTTTTCTACAGGTGATATGTCCAATGCAAAAGTATCACTGTATGAGTGCATTGCAGTGCACTTAGTGCTGTGGCTATAATAGTAAGGAGGTACTCTACAATAACCCGTCTCCTCCTCACTTTTATACTTATGTATTTCTTTGTGGGAGAAGTTTTGTGAGTCTCCAGACAGGAGGATGATATATATAACAGAACTGAAATGTCTGACTTCTGCTTGGGTTCCTGAGCCTCCACTGAGGAAATCGGTGTTAGACTTCTGTCATAATGGACAGATTCTCGAAAGTGTCCACTAGATACTTTCTGTTAGAGAAGACTGAGGGGAGACCTCATGGCAGCCTACAGCTGCTCACACGGAGCGGCAGAGCAGCGCTGATCTCTGCTCTCTGGTGACGGTGACAGGAGCTGAGGGAATGACATGGAGCTGTGTCAGAGGGAGACGCTGGAAAAAGGCACTTCACCAGCAGGTGATGGGCATGGAAGAGGCTCCCCAGGGCAATGGTCACAGCCCCAAGCTTCCAGAATTCAAGGAGCATTTGGACAACACTCTCAGACATAGAGTTTGAACTTTGGGTTGTCCTTTGTGGAGCTAGGAGTTTGATTTGATGATCTTTATGGATCCCTTCCAACTCCCGATATTTGATGAATAGATACACTGGAATTATATGAGGGCTACAGTTGCAAATCATACTTGCTCATGTATAGTGGCCAAGTACAAATGAAGGGGAAATTCAAACAACTGCAGCATCATTTGAAGAAAGGTAGGTTTAGCTAATTCCAAGTGAGCACAAGAATACCTTGGATTTTTTCTCCTTTTGCAAAAAGAACTCTGCTGTTCTTTGCAGGAGAAATGCACAAAAGGTGACGGCTCTTAGTGGTACGATGATGGAAGGATGGAATGACTATGGGCTCTGTCCTGGATGTTGTTGAGTGTTCTGTCTTTGTCCTTGAGAGTATCTGAAATGCGAATTTGCCAATAAAATTACTCTGATCTGTGAGTGTTTTTTGCTTTTAGGACACAGTGTTCAGTATCTCGAAGGGCAGGGACCTCTCTGAATATCTGTGTGACAGAGAAAGCTTTGCATGTGAGAGGAATGCAGCGATGTGAAAGCACTGCACTCCAGATATCCTTCTTCTAAGTGGATGCATAATTTAGTGGTTTGTGGCCTGCTGCTTTTTCAGCAGCTGGCTGGCTTAATACGATATTTTTGTTAAGAGCTGTGAGTAGATTGTCCAGTCACACCTGTCTGAGAGGGATTTTTTAAAAACAAAGTGTCTCGCTCCAATTTATAGGAGGGAGATGAGGTTCTTTTAATGTATGTATACCCGACGTGAGATTAAGAAGCAACGGTTCAAATGTTGGTCCAACCAGTTTATTACAAGTCCTAATTAGGGAGATGGGGAAGTGGAGGACGAACACTATTACTAATTAAGGTGATGGGGAAGGGAAGGCGGGCGATAGAAAAGATAGGAAAGAAGCAAGAACTGCATAAAGCGGGGATAGTCACCACCAGGATCCAGCAGAGGTCCCGTTGTTCGATGGTCCGGGGCAGAGGCTCAGGGGAGGAGGGCAGCAGCAGCGTGGCCGGTCTCAGGCAGCAAGACGGTGCAGGTACCGGGTTGGTCCGGGGAGAAGCCGCGGTGCAAGTCCTGGAGAAAGCAGCAGGTCTCCGGTAGCAGGACCAGGAGAGTCCGTCAGCATGCAGGCATTCCGTAGGGAGGAATCTGATGGCAGACACCTTTCTTCTTCGGGAGAGAGCAGCAGCAGCAGCATGGCCGGCCTTAGGAAGCAAGCAGGTAGAGCGCAGAGCAAGTCCAGGAGGGAGAGAGGCAGGTCGTGAGGCTTCTCATGTCAGGAACTCTCCTTGTTCTTCTTCATGAGGTTTCTGTTGTCTGTTGTCAGGAACCCTCCTTGGTCTTCACGAGGAATTCTGTTGTCAGAAAACCTAAAAACCATGGTTGTTTGTCCCTTTTTTATCCTTCTTCTTCTGCCTACGTGACATTCCTGGGCGCTTGGGTAAGAGTCATGTGCAGCACCTCCTGAGAGGGCCATCTCCTTCGAGATAAGCCCACACAAAAGAGTGCTTCCCGGCCATTAATCTGCAGCTTATCTCTCTCTTGTTGCCCCTGGCCTTGTCCATCTGTGCCCCTCAGACAAAGGATTTCTCAACCTTTGCTCAGGACTTGCCTGGACTTGTCCATCAGTGTTCCTCAGCAAACTTTGAGGCAATGGTATAAAAATAATAATCTCTTACACAAAGTTTGCAACTGTGGAAATTAAGAAAAGTGCTGCTTCCTTTTCAACTCCCTTTATAACCCTGCCCAAATGAAATCAGCAGTTGGAAAACTCGAACTTGGTACCAGTTACAACACATTGGCATCGTTCTGATTGCTGACAAAATCTTGCTCCTCAGCAAGCTGTAGCATTTTCCTTTCACGCTGCAAATTAATTGGTAGAAAGGAGGGTGATAAATATGACAATTTTGTGGGTCCTAGTCTCCAGCAAGCATTCTATACTGGCTCTTACAGCCATGCCAGCAGCTGAGAGAGTCTGTCCTGCAGGACAGAAACTCTTTATCACTATTCCTTTCAATCCAAATCTTATTAGCTTTCATTTGCAGAGAGGTTGCCCTGACATGGCAAAGATTGTGTGCTGTATTTTTCAGATGCTGTTAGTGCACAGCAGCTGAGTTGGCCAATGTATCTTTAATTTCCTTTTGGCATCCAGCCTGAGGGAACATGAAATGAGCAATTTCCTCAGACGTAGTATCAGTATAGAATTCATCTTGTCCCCAGCCTGCTACGTGATCTAAACAGAGGACAGTATGATTCTCAGCTTTGATACTCTGCAACAGAAATCGGAATATCAAATCAGCCTCAGTACTTGGATGGCTGTACTTCCCCATGGGGCATTTCCAGTCATACAATTGATTCCTTATCCTGACATTTTCTTAGAATTTCTTTATAATGTAGCTATCAGTAGGTTGTTTACAAAGTACTATATAGTCTACCAAAATTGTTCAAATGCTTTATTTCGTGTTAAAGAGGGAGAGTCTAGAAAACAAAGCAAAACCAGGGAGGATGGTGTTATATTTTGGGGTTTTTAGGGTCAGCTCCACCATTATTAATTAACCTTATTAGTTTCTAATCTTTATCTTTCTGAAATCACACATTTTCTCTCAACATTTACTGTATTTACTTTGACTATCACTGAATTTTTTGTGGGTTTTTAATCTGATTACCTCTCTATTCCCAGCTCCAAGCTTGTTCAAAGGTCAGTTTTTAAAAACCACCCCTCACCTTCAATTCTTCCTACTATTCTTGTGATGGAAAGCTGCATATACATTGTGATGCCTTGGGTAGATTGCTGATGATGCAAAGCTGGAAGGAGTGGCTGACACACCGGAAGGCTATGCTGCTATATAACAAGACCTGGACAGACTAGGGAGTTGGGCACAGAGGAGCCTGATGAGGTTCAACAAGAACAAGTGTGGAGTCTTGCACCTGGGGAGGAATAACTGCATGCACCAGTACAGGTTATGGGCTAGAGTACAGTGGAGGACCACAAAGATGGTAAAAGGCCTGGAGCATCTCCCTTATGAGGAAAGGCTGAGAGACCTGGGGCTGTTCAGGCTGGCAAAGAGAAGGCTGAGAGGGGCTTTCACAGCTGTTTGGAAATATACAAGGTACAGGAGTCAAGTTGATGAGGGTGGACTCTTCCAGATGGCGAGCAACAACAGAAAAAGGGGCAGTGGGAAGAAAATGGATCACAGAAAGTTCTGTACTAACACAAGGAAGAATTTCTTAATTGTCAGAGTGATGGAGCACCGGAACAGGCTGCCCAGAGAGGTTGTAGAGTCTCCTTATCTGGAGATATTCAAGACCTGTCTGGATGCCTACCTGTGCACCCTGCTGTAGGGCACTGCTTTAGCACAGGGTTTGACTATGATCTCTTGAGGTCCCTTCCAGCCCTACAAGTCCGTGATTCTGTGATTCTGTAACATGAACTAGCTGCAGAAAGTCTGCTATGCTGATATATATCCATGGGACAGGGTTAGCTAAACTGAATTTTTGGATAAAGTATTGAAGGTGATCTATAGGAATACTGGAGGCAGGTGACTCTTACAACACATTACTGAACCAAAGCCTCCTCCAGCTGAGGTTTGATGCTCTTCACTTAAGCAAACATATTCAAAACAATTATTTGCATTACTTGGAATAATTTGTATCTAAGTTCCTACTGCATCTGTATGGGAACTGTTGAGTCATGGCCTGAACCACTGATTGAGCACCTGGGGAAAGGACCGGGTCAGCTCTGGGAGCGCAGGTGAAGGCAATTCAGCTGTGCAACCAGAAGGAGTGGAGCCTGGCTTGCACCTCTCTTAGGCCTCATTTAAGGGCTGACTGCTACTAGGGAAGGATCTCTTTCTGGAGATCCCTCCTTGGTGAAGCTTTCCCCTTTGAACCTGGAATCTTCTTATATTGGTGAGCAATCTTCTCCCCTTCCTTTATATCATCTTTCTATGGCACTGGTCCTTCTGCCATCACACCTTTGTTGTAGCACCTTTACTACTGTACTGACCTGTCTAATTGCTACAGCATCTGAGCTGTAATCACTTAAAAAAAACAAAACAAACAAAAAAAAAAAACCATCAGCACCAACAACATAAGAAAAACCCAACCCTTATTGTCTTGCTTCTTAAGAATGGTTATGTATTTGAAAAATCTTGCTGATGTGAAAGAAGGTGTTACTATGCGTCAGACAAAAAGCAGAAGGCTGGAAATGTTGTGTTAAGTGGAACAGCTTTCTCATTTGCAAAGAAAGAAGGTGGTTAATAGACTAGACAGAGCAATTGGGCAAAATGTCCTATTGTAACTTCATATGGAAGCTAAGCGGTGAAAAGGACCATCTTTCTGAATTAAAATAAAGCATGTTCAGAGCAAGGGTCATTTCAGGGATTAACAGAACATCCCAGTAAACAACATCTCTAAGTTAGTGCTTGCTAAGCACTTATCTTCTTATTAAAAAGAATGAATTGTAGGTGTCAGAGCTTTGTGAGACTTGGAGATGTGCTGTATCTGTTGGATAAATTAACAGTACCTTATTGTCAGGTCTTTAGTAGCCAGAATAACACTTATTATGCCAGATAGAGGAGAAGAAGAAAACATTATTATGCAGTTAGCATTCAATGGGGTTCAGTAATAATCTGGATTGCAACCATTTTTACTGTGTATGTTTATTCATTCTAAGGCAAGACCTTTACTGGATTTAATAAGAACAATTCTATTTTCATAATTATTTATTATTTATCCTTCTTCACAAAGAAAAGCGAACTATTTATTTCCTGCCCAACTGCATCCAGGCAGCCAGTGCAAAGCCCTGGTATAGTTGTAGCTCTTTTGAGCCCTTTGCCCTGCTACCCAGGAAGAGATGATAGAGAGGAACAAGCCTGATGTTATTAAGTAGAGCTGCAATTCAGCATTAGCTTCAACTGGGCCTTATATAAGTACTGTAAAGGCTCTTGCTTGGGTGAAAGAGGGATAAAAGAAGCATTGCTCCTGATGATCTAGAGGAAAGCCAGCTTGCACGCTCTTTTGATCCTAGCCCTTACTGGGGCTGCCAGGTGAATGTAGTGTTTAGGCTCAAACCTTCTCCACTCCTTTTTCCATCCAATGATGTATTGCTACAATTGGCAGCCAATAGCAGTAGTGCCTGAGGCTGACTGAAAAACAGTCTCCTTCCGTATGCATGCATGCACTGTGGCATCCAAATCTAGGGAAGTGCAAGCAAAAGAACAATGATTTATGTAGGACCAAGGAGAGGATCCATCTCTTCTTTTGTCATAGAGAATGGGGAGGGAGGGGTGCAGAAAGGAGAGTTGAAAAGAAATTAAAAAGGCTTTGCAAGCTTCTAACATCAGTGATGAACTTGGTAAAGGAAGCGTGGAGAGCAAGAATATCATGTGGAAGTCCTGAGGAAAAGTTTGTCAGAGGAGTAAATGGAGTGGTGTGAATGGAAGGATGGTAGACCTTGGGAAGCTGAGAAAAACGGACAGATCCTGTAAGTGGTGTCTGTATGTGCAAGCTAAGCTTGCCACAGGAGATTTGACCATGGAGATATTCCCTTATGGCATTAACAACTTTGGTCCAAGCCAATGAAAAATGGATAGAAAGAATCAAGCAGAAGTGATGATTTGGAAAATTGCAGTATCTCTCATGAAGCTTTAGAGTGGGTTGGTATGTACAATGGCAGCAACTGTTTTATGCTAAACAATGAGTAATCTCGTTCTTTATAATCACAAATGCAGACATGTATGTTTAAAATGTATTCTAATGGTGTCTATCACTTTATTGAATACAAGCTATATACTCTGTTGTGCACAAGCTTTACAGCTGTGATAAAACTTGCACTGTGTTGGTTTGTACTGATTAATGCATTGAGGAAAGGTTTGTTTTTTTTTTGCATTAGTTCTATATATGAGTTTTCTGAGCAGGACTGACAAAATGTATTGAGCTTAAATGTTAGTACAACAAATATTCTGTGCAAAACATGCATGGGGGGAATGGCTGTTTACAAGGGTGGATAGTGATAGGACAAGGGGGAATGGTCTTAAGCTGCGACAGGGGAGGTTTGAGTTAGATACTAGGAGGAAGTTTTTCACTCAGAGGGTGGTGATGCACTGGAACAGGTTGCCCAAGGAGGCTGTGGATGCCCCATCCCTGGAGGCATTCAAGGCCAGGCTGGATGTGGCTCTGGGCAGCCTGATCTGATGGTTGGCAACCCTGCACACAGCAGGGGGGTTGAAACTGGATGATCATTGTGGTCCTTTTCAACCCAGGCCGTTCTATGGTCCTAAGTAGAGAGTGTTTTTCAGGAGTCTGCATGGGTGATCAGTTTCTTTCTAACAGCAAAAAAAAAAAAAAAAAAAAATCTGTGATTCTAAGACATCAATCTAAAGAAAGTTGAAATCTGAGAGTGATACTGAAAGGTCATATCCATAATATGCTTGCCTTAATGCACTTTCATCTATCATCTGTATGGTGAAAAGACTGTAAATAAGTCAGTGGCCCTACATCATCTCTACCTATGTGGGTTAGTTTAATTCACCACTGCCTGACCAGAAATATACACCATCATCTGTTCAGGAATATAGCAATATTCACAATGGGAGTAAGTGATATTTCTTACAAACCTTGTCTGACTTCCGTTCAGCTCTTTTCCCTGCAGGACTTTCCCTGTGCCACTGGTGTACAATTTTCTTAACAACACTGACTTTTTTCGCACCACTGTAATTTTGTTTTGCAAATTCTATAGTTCTCCAGTGTCTTCATGAAAAAAGCCATTTGGCTTTTTAGCAAGGCCTCTCATTGTCATCTGGTGAGTTTACTTTTATTTACTGGGTTATATTTGGCAGACTTACCATTAACAAGAGCTTCATCTCTGAGGGGTAGTTTTCCTCCTTCTCCCAGGAGTGCAGCCATGGGAAGGTCTCCATACACTCGTCTGAATATTTACCTTATTCATTCAGTTTGCAGTAATTCCAGCTAGTATTTGCCTGGAGTGTTTTTAGTTGTATTACTGCTTCTACATTTGCTTTCTCTGTCCTTTGTATTTGCCCATGCAGGTTTTCTGATAAAGTTTTTCATTGTCCGTGCTTTTTCTGCTGTTCTCTTACGGCTGTTTCTTAGTTGCTTGTTTGCTGAATCAGAACAGGCCTGCCCAACTGTGGAAGAGAAGGAAGTCTGTGCTACCTGCAGTTGCAGAAGAGACAAATAACATCAGTCTTCTGTTACTGTAGATCTCCTAGTAAAAAGTCAGTCTTGAGAAAAAAGAAAATAAATACTTCTCTTGGGGTCTGAGTGTTGCTTGAAGAGTCAGATCAATTTCCAGACAAAAGTCTATCTCAGTTGTTTCAACAGATTTTGGCACTCTTTGTGTCAGAAGGTTTTTTTTTTTTCTGGGACATATTTTCCATGTAGGTTTGCTGCAGGGATTGGTTCCTCACTCTGTGGCACACCGCCTCGAGGTGAATAGACAATGCAATTCATACCTTCAAGAAAGGTAAGAAATTTGGGGTAGTCTGTTTACCTGGATGTTAAGAAAGGCCACCGGACTTTGTTTCGTTATGTGAGGCAGACTTTTAACAGCTACAGGCTCCTTGTTGGTATGCAATTCTGGATGCACCCTTTTAGTATCATAGAATCACCAAGGTTGGAAAAGGCCTCCAAGATGATCCAGTCCAACTGTTGCCTACCACCAGTATAAGCAGCTTCCACAGGAGCTTGATTTAGATTATCTTTCATTTGAGTCCACAGGTCCAATCCTGAGTTGGTGAAATGTATACGCGTCAATGGAGACATCTCTACTTGTCTCAGGGATCTGGATTCAGGTCTTTTTTGTCGACGTTGTGCATTGGATTGGTGTTATAAAATACATTAAACTACCATCTCTAATGTTGGAGATGAGTAATACTGCAGTATGCAGCCTAACTCAAAGGCAGTTTGAATGACTTTTTTCCCCTTTGTGACTTGATAATGTTTTCAGAAATGCAGCATAAGAAATGCAATACACAAGGAAAAGCTGTTCTTACAGCTGTTTCTTAATTGCCATTAAGATAGCTGGCAAAAGGCAAATCTCCAAGGACTGCTGAAGCATGTTTGCAGCTGTAAAGGGAGATAAATGGAAAGTAGCTCACTCATTTCATGATTTGAAGTTTTGGTTTTGATTCTTTAGTGCAAATCTTACAGCAGCTCTACAATGCGTGTGAACTTGATACATTTTCTTCGTATGCTACTCCTCTCTTCATATTTAGTTTTGCTTCTCGTTAGACCAGGAAGTACTTATGTTAAGGATGGATTAACTTAAATGACTGAGGTCTTCTGTTTGTTGAGATTCCACTGTAAAGTATCTAATCTCCATGCAAGTGTCAAAAAAGTTGGTACATCTTATTGAATTCCTGATCATATTCTGTGCTTAAATTTTGGAAAGCAGACAAACAAAATGGAAGTTGTTGCAGTTTGTAGTTCTTCTGTGTTAGAGACTTTTATTTGCTTTTCTGGATCAATCCAGAAGTGCATCCAGCCTAGCAAATAGTCTCAGCCATTAGCTACGTTGGGAAAAAGTACTATATAGAACAGGATGTCCCTAAAATACCTTTCCATATATAATGTTTTCTATCATTTGGCAATCTGAGGAGTACTGTTTTCCAGACTGGGAGACTGTAGCTGGACGATCCTGATTAATTCCACCAATGATGAATGAGTCTAATTTCTTCAATCTATTTATAATTTGGCTTCTGCAATGTTCTGCTGTGGAGAGCTCTGGAATTAAACAGTGTATTGCATAGGGGAGGAAAAAAATCTTGTTTGTTTTTCAGCCTGCTGCCAAGTAATTTTGAGTCCAAGCACCAGAAATGAGAGCCTTTCAAATCTCTCAAGATTTATTTCATTCTTAGGCTGAATCTGCCACCTTCCCAATGATAAAATTTCATGTATGATTATGAAGAGCAATAAATGGTTGTGTTTCAGTAGTACCAGAAGCTAAGTGTAATCTAAAGCAGGGCCTGCATCCATGCTTTAAACATCGCAACTTTGACATTGCAAGTACTCCTGGTATTGGGAAGAGGGAACCTCTGCTCTGTCATGGAGTTCTTGAGGGATACGTTTAGAAGGTTGACTGTGTATCTGGAAATACTTGTACCAAGTGGTAAAAAGCAATTAATGCTGTGACTTGTTAGAAATCATTCATTATGCAAGCATCACTCTTTAATTTTACATTATCTTTTCCTACACCAGTTTTACTTTTCTGTCTCAGAAATACTTGTGTTTTTTGTTGTTGTTGGTTTTGTTTTTAAATCAGGTCTCTCTTTCAGGTGCTGTCTGAGAGATGATACAGGTTCTGTGTGTTTGCCTCTAGGGAATAGTGGCTGATGGTGAAAGAACAAGAGTGCATCTCAGGAAAAAATTGCATGCAGGGGGTCAGTGATGTATTCTTTGTACACAACCATTTGATTACAGTTGCTTCTGTAATGAGTATAATAAGGCAGAGAACCCAATTAACAGTCCACCAGGAGCGGTGATGATGGTCATTGTGCACTGCTGGGGTGAACTAACATCAGGATTTAGTTAGGCTGGAGGCTTCTGCATTTACTGAATATTTTCCTTTGGTGGTGAGCAATGCTGGCTTTATTCCTTTAAAGACAGAAAGCAATGTGAAAACTGAAAGAAAGGATGACTGAAGGTTGCTAACAGCAGCAGAGGATGGATAGGCTCAATTCAATTTAGTTTTGCTTTATAGTTACGTATCTTTTTTTTTTTTACCTAAACTTCAAAAGTCTTTCAGAGACAATTATAGGAATAGATGAAAAATGCTACTAATTAAAAAAATAAAAAAATCACAGTAATGTGGGTTGACTCAGTGCTGTTGTTTCTAGATGTCCTTGAAGTCAGAAACCTCTGCTAGGGAACGATGTATTCTTCTTTGTGAAAATACCTTTTCATATGTATCTGAATTGAGGTCTCAACACAGTTAGTTCACAGAGATGCAGATATCTACAGTGTTTCAAAACTGTCAAGAAGAAAACTGATAATCAAGATCGTGTGTACTGAACAGTAATGGATTCTTAAAATGCTTTATTTTATTTCAAGAGAGGTGGGCAGGTTTCCATATGTCTGGAGTGCTTTTCAGCATATAATAGAGCTTTGTGTTTGGAAGCAGTCGTTGGTGGTTATTTTGGAAAGCCTTGCAACTCTCTATTTGAAGAAGTAGGACAGTTCTGCCCCTGTCAGTATATAGCAGCAAGGTGTGCAGGTTTTGAGCTGTCTGTTACTCAGCCAAGATGTGCTGCTTTACATCTGCAATAACTGCAGACTGTACCAACAATCAGCCCAGGGACTTGGACTGACTTTGGTAGCTGCCCTCTTCCCTTTTCTGTCTTGATCCAAGACTTCCAGGTCTGCTGACCCTTTGTGAGTGTTGGGCACATGCTGTTTTCTGGATTTGCTGACTCTCACACTGCAGATGTAACCGCCCTGCAGGTCTCAGTGCCACCTGCAGCCACCTTTGGATGCTCTCTGTAGCGCTTTGTCTGCTGCTAGCACTGCTGAGATGTGCTCCTTCCAGCTAGCTTCTGGAAAGTGGGAGCACAGCTGTCTCACCCCTCGGGACCACTTCTCCAGCCTCCCTTGCCCTGTGTTTTGGAGTGTTCTCTGCCCCTCACCCCCCACCTTTTCCTTTAGGTGGCTTGTGTTGTCATCTGGTACCAACATGGCATAACTACTGCTCCTTTTCTGTAACGTGACTTTACGTTGGCAGATATCAGTGAGTTTTCCAACCTTCTTGCTGGTTGCAGCATTGCCAAGACTGTATAAATTACAAAGTTTCAGGTCTATAACATAAAACTGATTTCATTGTGTTGAGCCGGATCTTGGTGTTTGTCACAAAGGCAAATCTATGGTTGAGATGGTTTCCCAAACTACTTTCTGTTTCACCCTCTGTGGGCTATAGGGATTCACATGTTCACAAAGGGAGAAACAAGAAATGTTTTGTTTGGACTTATACAGGCAATGGCTGGTAGAGAAGAGAAACTATTACCCCATTCCATCTAGAGAAAGCAGGCAAGTCCAGTCCTTTCTCCCATGCAGAACTTCACAGGAGCCTTGCTGTAGAATCAGGACTGAAACTTCACATAAACCAGGCATTCATCCTTCCTGTGCATCTTCAGGCTTACTGATTGTGCAGTGGATGTGCCATTGTGATCTCAGGCAAAGCCAGAACCTTCTCTGACAAAACCAAGCCCATTTTTTTTCTTAGAAAATTGATGTATTGATGTTCTAAGTGCAAAATATGCATTTTTAAATACCAGAATAAGGCTGCATGCTCAACTTTGACAATTTGACAAAGTTGTGAGCAACTGAAATCAACTAGAATTCACTAACATTTCCCATTATAAATAGTTGAAGTAATTGTAAACTAGTATATGGTCCCTTGTAAGAACAACAATAACAGGATTAAACAAGTAATTTACAATGGGTTCTTCTTAAGTTAATAGAAATTCCTGCTGGTTTCATAGATTTAATTTGGCCTGCGTAGTCTATGCAGGGACTAAACAATCAGGAATGGAGATCTCACCTGTTTTTCACATTCATGACTTCTGTTACCTGCAAGCAGTGTCTGATGCAACTGCCTTCCACCTCTCTCCATGGGGGCTCTTTCTCTTTGCCGTACCCTGGATGTTTCAGTGATGCTCAACTTGAGCTTTCTTTAGGTAGGATTTCTTTTCCTTTTTTAGCAGTTTTCCCTTGTCAAATCCTGAGCACTCTAGTATTCAACCACTTCAGTGTAATTTATTCATTTTTACTTTGGTTTTCCTCCACTGACAGTTCAAAGATGCTCTCACTAAGGTGTTCACTGCCCTCCGGAATTGCATCCAGGAAACCTCTGCTGTCACGGGGACCTCAGGTACAGCTGTGTGCAGCTACCAAGAGGTAGCTGCTTCTTGCAGTTTCATTTCTAATTGCAAATCTGTTCTGCTCCTATTCTGTGCTCTGGCTGGGAGTGCTCTCACTCAGGCTGCAGAAATGTTGTTTGTGCTGTCTGTTTTGCTAAGTACCTTTGAAGGCATGGTGTTTAGCAGAGATTTCTCATCCTGTCTACCAATAAGCAGGCTGCTGCTATTTTCACACAGTGTAGCTCCTCTTTTAGACTGTCACCTTCATCCAGTCAGGTTGTTACAGGACTTTGGCAGAGCTTAAACCCTTGTTGGATCCAATCCTTTGTATATGAGCCCAAAAGAGTGAGCTGCAGGTGTCATTCCTGCAGGGGATTCTGCAGCTTTGCAGGTTCCCCCAAAGTGTATAACTTCATACACCCATCAAAAGGAGTTGCCTTGGAAACTAAACCTCTGGAACTGAAACCTGAAATTAATTTCTGGGGAGCAGAAGGTCATCTGCCCAGTCAGCAGAGCTGTGCGTCAGGTACTGAAAGTGTGGGGGAGGAGTTAGTAAGGCCAAAGGTGCTTTTGTTTTTAAATGTCAAGGAAATTGAAAGGAACGTGAGAAGCAAATAAGTTTATGCATTGAAGATGAAAGCAAAGCACTTACTTCAGCTATTATGAGGAAAAAGTCAGTTTGCCAGGAAGCTACAATGCCTGTACCTGCTTAATCATGCTGTTATCGCAGGTGACATTGTTATCAGTGTGGCTATAGGGCCATGCCCTCGTGTTCCCAACAGCAAATGTAGGAGTGACATCCTCAGATGCCATCAGCTCAGGGTAGCTCTGAGGAATTAAACTGAAACCAAGGATCAGTCGCAAAAACTGGACCAGACCTTTGGATGGTCTAAACACTGCTGTTCCACAAAATGAGGTATATCTGCCCCTTGGTTCAGCATGGAAAGAGAAACCCCATTTCTACAGATTGTTTTCCTGCCTTCTAGTGATTGATTTAGTGTATCTGACAGCAATTGAGATTTAGAAATCATTCTCCAGTTAAACACAGCTGCTTAGACGCTGAGCATACTGTTACTGCATTCAGCAAATACACAGTACAGCCCTGATGGATGGCTTAGGTGCAGGTGGTAGCTCTGCACTGATGAGGTGATGAAGTAGGCATCTCTTCCTTCTTACAACACGGTCTCCTGCTTGAAGACCGCATTTGTATGCAAAGGAGCAGTGATCAAATGTGGTGGTGGCAAGCATGAGTGGACACTGACTGTGTGGTTGGTCCATTGAGGTTGGAACACTCAGCCACAGAGCAGCAGTGTGCAGAGCATGGAAAAGCTATACTCTCTGCCATCCTTTTGTAGGTGTTTTTCTGCTTTAGCCAGTACTGTTCTTTAGAGGAGAATTTGTGAGAGTCATTGGGAAGCCATAACTAAGCTACAGTATGTGAACAGGTAAAGTGGCAAACATTAGGGGAGAATGGCTGTAAGGAGGAGAGTGCTCTGAATGTCTCTTCTAAGTATGCTCGTGACACCTACCTGACCAGCTGAACTATGTGAACTAGAGTGTTGGTATCACAGTTCAATTATTGATCTACAAAAGCCAGATAGCTGATGTGGGCCTCTCTGCCTGGATCAGAGAAATCAGAAGAAATAGGAAGAAAAGGAAGGTCAGGCTAACTTGGAAGCATCTGTGCATCATCGCACATATCCTCTTTATGGTCATCAACTTGATATAAAAAATAGCCCTCTCGTTCTTGTCCTGCTTAAGACACAAAAGTGAGCGTAGTTACCATTTAACCTGATGCTGTTAATCTGACACCATTTCTCACCCAGAGGCATTTCCTTCCCTGTAGTTTTCTGGCTCACTGTATGAACTGCCAAGTATGAAGATGTTTTGAAGGAGGCCAGCGAAGTGGAACTACCTTAAGAGCAGCCACTTCTTGAAAAAGAGTCAACAAATAGGATGTTATTCCCCACCTACTTACTCTGTCACAACTACATCCTGTGGTTGGTTGGGTTTGTTGGGTTTGTTGTATCTGGGCAGAGTATTTTTATTTAAAAATATTTTGCTATGAAACTGACACTTTTCTAGATTGTGTTATCCCCGAGGGCTAAATGGGGAGATGGGAAATATTCTGATGAAAGAACAGGCAGAGAATATCTGTCAGTGCAACTCTTCTACAGGTGACTGCACATTCATTCTTCTGACAGTGGCTCTTGACTTGGCTGTGACATTTAAAATAAAGAACCAGAAAATCCCAAAGAATGCTAGCCTTAACTGTAACTTTAGATGCAGTACAAAGCAGATTGGAGGAAGTCAACATGTTAAGGTGTTATTCTCATTTTAGAGCTAATCAAAAGAAGAGAGGATCAGGTGCACTGCTCAAAGTCCTGATTTATTGCCCTACCATGCTGTTCTGCTTCCCTGCTTTTTGACATAGCCATGATGGGATTAGTACTTTCCCCTGATGGGGAATGTTTTTTAAGGGTCTGCTGTGGCCGTGAGGACCAGGGAGAGCTCTGCTGGGCCTCGGTTCTTCTGAAATGGGAATCATAGGATATGCGGTTCTTTCTACAACACTGTGACTTACAGCTGTTTTGTGCAAATCTGTTAAGTTCTTGACTGTCTCTGCAGCTCAGGATGGTACTGTCTGTCAGAGTAGGGCATGCATTTTTCTCTACAGCCATGGTGTGACAACTGTCAGATGCTCTGTACACAAAACCCTTCCTGGCATGAGCTAACTGTAGCTTTGAGGAACTTGCTCCATTTTAATAGGTGTAGGACTTTCAGTAGCAGTATGAAAACTGGCATCCCAGCTCCTAGAGCCTTTGTAACTTTGCTCTGCCAGCAGAGGAATGAAAAGGAGCCTCAGAATAATTGTGTACCAGGCTTACTTAACTGGGGAAAGAAAACCTCTTTGTACAGAGCAGTGCTTCAGATCGCCAAGGTTTGTTTGCAATACCACTGCACATCCTCATAATCCAGTTAAGGTTAAGTGGGAGGCATGTAAGAAACATCTTCCTGGACGTGATGATTATTTCTAAACCCTTAGCTGCTCTTGTCAGAACAATCACATTAAGCACCTATTGTACAGAAGAAGGGTCACTTTCTGCCACTTTGAACTGCAGCCAGTGTTGCTGCATTTGGAGCATGAGATTTTTCTGCGAGGCCAGCTTGATGCCTCATTATTTCTTGAAGGTTCTGCTTTGGAGTTTCCAGATAAATGTACTGAATCCTGATTACAACTTTCTTTCATTTGTAAAAACAAGGAGTGTGAGAGTATGAACATTCTGCTGGATTCTCACAAAGCATTATTAGAATTACTTTATTTCATAGTCAGAAGGTTGTTCCCCCCCACCCCCCTCCCAATTTTTAATGAGGCAAGCTTATATAGCATAAAATTATACTTAGAAAGCTTTTAATTCAGCTTGATTGGAGTATCATGAAGATCTTAAGCTTATATATGCAGACAGAACTGGAAGCAAGAATTATCCAGTAGCATTATCTTTTAATGGCTGTTTCTATTTTTGTTCTGAATTCATTTGCTTAGAATAATAGCTAAAATCTTATGCGGTATCTGGAGAAAGCATCACGGATGGTTCAGTTAGCAGACAAAGGGATAAATAGGTTTAATTTCATGGAAGCTTTGTTAGATGAATTTTATTTAATGCCAAATCAACATTTGGTTTGTTTTTAGCTAGAAATAATTAAGCGGGATTGATGGCTAGTATGTTACCAGCAGGCTAAAATGAACCCTTGGCAGAATAGATGAGTTCAGGATGAACAAAGAACCAAGGTCACTGTTAAATATCTTGATTATCTCAAGATATCTTGAGATAAGTAGTTACTCATCTTCTAAAGTATCCTGCTTTTCAGAGCTTAAAATTTTTTTAGAGATGGCAGCAAATTAGACTGAATATTCATGGCTGTAAGGGCGAGTAACTGAAACCTCTTTTTCTACAGGATGCATTGAAAAGATGGGATTTGTGGTGGTTGTTAAATATGTATGCAGTTGGGAACATTGCATTTGTATTGGGTTTCAGTATATTTACGGTCATCTGTTTTCTTTTTTTCCTCTGCAGGTATTCTATAATGTATGAAATTTGGGCATACTTTTATAAGGCTTTGGGCTAAATACTGGGTCTGGGAACTATGAGGTAAGATCCTTCTTCTAGTGCTTATGGGTGTGTTTACCTTATCTCATAAAAATAGGTGCTGATTTCAGGTGCACTAAGATCTCCAGTTTGGATTTTCATTGGTCAGTTATATTATTTGATGTTCTAAAGATGAGCTTCAAAGATTAATTTCTTTCCATCTCCACACTGAGATCCATTTTTATTGTTTTCTTCAGCTCAGTCTTCAGGTTATTTGATA
The DNA here is from genome assembly GCA_016647715.1 of Pavo muticus. Lineage (NCBI taxonomy): Eukaryota > Metazoa > Chordata > Aves > Galliformes > Phasianidae > Pavo > Pavo muticus. The sequence continues at coordinate 2,960,995 of JACDJE010000029.1, read as the reverse complement.
ATGCTGCTGCTGGTATTCTCTCCATGAAACCAATTGTCTTATGAAGCTCAGTGCTACGAGGCCCTGTGCTGGCTGGTTTATTTTCCTGTGAAAATAGCAGCACTCTTATTCTCAGATTCATAAATGCATGCTATTCAGAGCTTTATACTATACAGTCATTGGCAAAGGGGAAAACAAAACCAGCCCAGGCAAAACTCATCGTAAGCAGGAGGTAGAGCTCATTCATATCATGATATCACTTGGAAATGGATGCTACTGAAAAATGGGTGTTGTGTAAGTAGCTGCCATTTCCAAATGTCATAGAATTCTATGTCCTTAGAGGGACAGAGTGATGCCTAGATCAGGTTAGCTTTAAATTTAATATGGCTTGTTCTCATGGTATATCCAGACTTAGAGCTGAGGGAGGAGGAATGGATATTGATTCTGTAAGTTGGTTTGCTATTGATCTTGCAAGATTGTTATTGGTCTGGATAAATTGTTTAATACACACTTGCAAAATTTTCAGCCTGCATCTTTTAGTAGGTCCTGTTTTCCTTAATAGGCTGATGAATAGCTAGTGAACCAACTGCAATAATTTGGACATTGAATCACACCTAAAATGTATTGACTTGTGTCATGTAAAGAAATGAACCAGATTTAAAAGAAGTCAGCTTTGCGTGAAGATGTCAGCTTTTTATCTTTCTTCTACATGAGGACAGGGTTTGAAATGTAAGAATAAAAACATGAGATCAGAGGAGGAGATGGAAATTAAATTTCTGAAGAACCCTTCTCAGGTGATCTTTACATGGATCCTCGAGTCCATTGAAAATTAATTCCTTCCTTCATTAAAACAATCTAAGTCCCTTTACTGCTTTGAATAGAAAAACTATTTATAAATCAGATGGGCAGAGTTGAATCTTCCCATCATTTTCTGTAGTGCATCATGAAATGCATTAAATATGTGCCAATTTCTGTCTGCATTAACAGTCTCAACAAACTGAGAAAATATCAGTGGTGTATATTGTTAGATAGATATAAAGATGTAGATACATCTTTACATGTGCTTCTTTCCTGGCCTCTGCATAACGGAGTCCCTTTCTTTAATAATTTACCCTTTTACAAGAGGTTTCCAAGGGATATTAAAGGCAAACTGAGCATAGTATTCACCTTTCAGCTATCAGTACCAGCAATCAATATTACTTGATACAAAGGCTTGGACAGTGTACTGTTTCCTGAATAAATGTTTTTATCCAGTGAAGAGCATGGCTGAGCTCTGATTCTCCTTGGAGAACTTCAGAAAAGAGGATTTAGAAACAGGTTTCTACATCTATTTTGTGTTCACCTGAGGGACTGGAGATTGCTAGCAGGCTGCAATGGGTTTACCTCAATAGACAGTGTAAGGAGCCTGGTCCTCAGCTCATCTTCATTCCTTCCACCTGTCAAATCATTTCTGTTCTATATTTAAGAAGAAATGAGAAATCCTGCATCTCAGGATTTGTTGAAATACATGACAGCTGCTCTGAAAGTAATGCCTCCTGTTTCATTATTTTGGTCCATGAAGTTGGAGGCAGATGTTGGTGGTGTGGCAGTAGAGGCTGAACCTTCCTATGAATATTCCATTATGTTTTGTTTCTGTGTGACAGATGGCAGCAGTGGGGCAATCTGACAGAATGGTGTCTGACATGGGAGTGTGCATAAAGCAAGGGGTTGGAACTCAATGTTTCCATGTGGAAGAAATGGTACCACTGACATTCATCGACACTTGCTGAATGTTGATGGAGACCCAACAGTGGCTGTGAGCACAGTGAGGTTGGGGGTGCATTTCAGCAGTGGTGACAGATCTGTATGAGCACGGCATACTGACTCGTGTTTGCTGCTTGCAAAAATGTAACAGTGGTGACTGGTCAAAAAATAGTGTTTTGTAGCTGAGGATTTGCTCTATCAGATGTTATTGTGCTCTTTGTATCTGTTTTAGTTTCCATGGAAATAAATAGGAGGCATCACTTTCAGACCAGCCTATGTAAATTCTCTTGCTTTTTTTCAGTAAAGACCTTCCTAGGCAGAAATGTGCTTTAATGGGTGCCGCGGAGTCAACAGGGATGAGTGTCCAGCGCGCGGGGCAGCATGACAAACTCAATATGAGTGGTAAAAGCTTCACTTTATTCTAAACAGAGCAATCCTTTTATAAGGAATAAAGTATACTTGGCATTGCCCAATTGGCTACATATCTTATTGACATTAATCAGATTGGTTACTAATGCTCATTGCTACATCAACTACTCATACACTCCCCCTGTGCTGTAAATATACATTCCAGCGTATGCACGCACTAATTCCCTGTCTTGCATCTGCTTCTAGCTTCAAGGCCACAGTGACCCTTATCTGCACTCCTCCACTATCCTTTTCTCACAGTATTTTTCCAGCATGATGCCTTCTGTGCTGCCACAGAGATTTTGCTCGTACAGCGAGTCATGGCTGCCTTGCTCCTTCAGCCATTCCTCCACAAATGGGTTATTTCACAGGTGAGCAACTCTTCTGTTTTAAATAAAAGTCCAAATCCCTACTGCTCATTTTGCCCTTAGTTAGGTCTACTTTGGCTAACTGAGAATGAAGGGAGCCTACCTGTGGAAAGGCTGTTACTCTGAAGTGTGTCAGAGGCATCATTCCTAACACAAGAGGTGAAGTGACCTGTCAAACAAATGTCACTTTCATAACGTAATACTTATTTATAGAATGCTGTTCTTCTCAGTCTTGCTCAGGATCAGTGTGCCAAGCACACAAAATATTTCTATCTAAAATGACAGGACAAACAAAAGGATAGAAAATCAGAAATAAAATGTCTTTTTGTCCACATAGACAGAGGTGGGAGTAAAGTCCCATTGTCTTGAATCCTAGTTCCAAGTGCTGCCTTGAGACTGGCTTTCCTGGAATCTGCTTTCTTGAGATGCCCAGAGATCGTAAGTTTCAGATCTTTCCATCCTCTCTCCTTTCTTGGGATGATCAAGTCCATAGATTAGTTGCTTCACCTTCCATGGTGGAAAATTGCACAAGATTCCCATGTACTAACAGTTTCTGCTCATTCCTGCCTAAAACCGATGTCACTGACCCCGGGGATATTCTGTCCATTCTTAAATTCTCTTTAATCCTATGGGACACTGTGGAAAAGCACACAGCTTTTTGTTTTGTTTTAATTTTGTTAGCCTTTGATGCTTGATTCTGGTATTTTGAAGTTATGCAGAGACCTCAAATGTTTTGGTGACTTGGAAAGAGACAAGAGAAAAAGAGAAGACACAAAATTAAGTACAACAAACATGTCCCTTAGACAGTGGACTTTTTGGTTTCCCTAGCTGGATCTGTAATTCAAGCAGGACAGCAAATTAGTATTTCATTGAGGGCTTCTCTGGTCTGGGGGCATATTAACTGTGCACGTCAAAGGAAAACAAGTGTGTTTTCATTGAATGGTAGGTTGCTTGCAGAGCTGACGCTGGAAGCAGGTAATCGAAGACTAAGCACTGAAGAATAGTCATCCTACTCCTGGGAGGAATGTGTAAGGAATTCAAGTAGTCTTAACCTAAATGGAGTTAGCCATTTTCTAGCTAGCATTTGGTCCTTCAAAAACTGTTACCTTTGGTTTCATTATGCTACTTGACAATAAGAGTAACAAATCAGGAGTGTGGGCACATTCATATTCTCCACCATTAGTGGCTGATGAATAAGGTGTCGGGTGAGGTTGTATGCTTGGAAAGCAAAATGGGAGAAATCAACCCTATAAAAGGAGACAGTTCTGCAGGATGAAGACAGCTGCTGAAGGAGTGCAATGCTGTAATTAATTCTTTGTAAAATATTATTTCAGTTAGATATCGGTGACAGAAAGATTAAGATTTAGATTATAGAATATAAAAACATAGCAGATATCAGTAATTGGATAAGCACCTATGAGGGGGGGAAAAATATCTATGAACAATTGCTTGCTTGTTTATATTGATCTCTTCTCCATCACAAAGTGTATTTCTACCTCAATTAAACCTTCTATAGCTGTTATTTCTTTGGACTGAGACACAGTGAAACCAATAAACTGTTTTGGCAGTTGGGAGGGATCAAGGAAATATTAAATGTGCTGCAGGGGGAGTCCTGTTAATACAGGAGTTTTCTTCTAAAGCTGGATTGAAATATCTTTCATGTAAGAATTAGAGCTGACCTATCTCTTCACACAGTAATGAAACCTCGAGCTGTCTGTAGATTAAATCTACTGAAGGTTGTATGGTCTGGATGGTCTGCTGCATTATTTGCTATATTATCCTCTTCTCATAGTCCACTCTGGTAAATTAAGCATTGTTTACCTAAAAGTACAGTCTTACTAAAATAAACATAAAAGAATAACTTCATCTCTTTCCAGAATTTTTTTCCTTGAGCACAACACTAGTCTTTATTTTCTAGCTAGATTGTTATGCTTTATTTAATGTTAAAACATTTATTGGGTTCTCCCTAAGTTGGTTGTGTATCCTTGCTTAAACAATAGGTATTTATATGAAAACTAATATCATTTTCTTACTGGTTGGTTAGATCTTTGGGATTATTTTCAGCACAATGTTTACACAGAAAAGTCTCACATCTGCTTGATCCTGCTTTTAATGCATCAGCAATGAGGATAACTGAAAGCATGTACCATTGCCAGGATAACTTCAGAGAGCTGTGACTGACAGCTGAAAGTTGCTGAGCTGATTACCTGGAGCATTAATGCATTGCCAGCTCTTAACCCAACCTTGGCACTAAACCATGGTATTAATATTTCATAAGATAAACCTCTGATAGCAAAACGTTGTGAATACAGATTGAGTAGCACAGAAATGAGAGAGGCTGTCTGGTCAGATCCTCAGTTATCATAAATTGGCCCCATTGGACCATGGTGGTATGCTGCATTTTGACAGTGTTCCTTTGAGAGCTTTTGACTAGACTGCTGTAGATAAGGAAAGTGGCTTTCTCAAACTATAGGCTACAGAGAAAAATAAATGCAGAAAGTTCCCCCTATACTGCTGTTTGCGGTGGCAGGTAACTGTGGCTGCACCCACTTCTCCAGTTGCTCCACTAAGGTTCTATGTCTCTATCCCAGCCCTTCCTCTTCTCTCTTTCTCTTCATCTCCTGTGACATAAGTGACCTAGCACAGGCTGGCCTCCATAATCTTTTGCCACGTGATGAGAAGAAATCTTATCTTGATCTGGCTGCTAACATGAACACAGGCCCAGCTTTAGGGGTCTGTTAATGCCTTCTACAGAGCTGCAGCAGCAGACCCAATTGAGGCTACATGTGCGTAAACCCCTGACCTTCACTAAGCATCTCCCTTGACTTTTCAGCACTTTTAATAGTAGATACACTTTTGGTCATCTTTGAATTGGCAGCATGAGCTCAAGCAGCATGATGGGGAGATGCTTCTATGTACTAACAAACCAGTTGTGAAATTCTGATTAGTTGCAGACACAAAGTCAAAATTTTTCTTTACCAAAGAGATTGTGTGCACTTCATAGGGACCAGTGTTGTGCTTTACTGGAGCTCATCCAAGCAGAGAATGAAGAAAAGCTGTGCTAAACTTGTTGTCTGAATTTGACCCTAACCCAAACTGCTCTGTCTTATCAGGGCAACATAACCAATAAAGGACTATGAAGACTTAAATCTTCTCAGGAAAGATACAATTTGTGTAGATATAAATCCATGTCACTTAGAGGCAGGAACATCTGATTCTTCCTAACTTTTATAATAAAATTGTTTGAGGTCCTTGGTGCAGGCTAAACAGAAAACCAATTTTTAATCAAGATTTAGCCGTGAAAGAGACATCCATTTTACTGCTTTTAATTTAGAGGTTTGGTCAGTGTAAGAGAAGCAGTAAATGTAATATTTTCTCCCTGCATTTTTTATCCTTTGTAATTGAAATAAACTTGACTGTAGTGTTTTTTTTTTCTGTAGCTGTGAAATAGGCAAGTGAGATTTTCAGAATATTTAGAGGGACAAAGTCTGTCGAAAGTCACTTGGGCAGATTGCACTGAGAACAATCTAGGTGCTCAACTCTTCTTGAAAATCAAAGGGTGTGAGGCATGTATCATCAAGTTCAATTCGTGCAGAACTGGGTGTTTTTTGCTTTCTGCAGTGTTTTTAAACCTACTTCTAATGGAAGACTCCTGGGTTGAGAGAGGGAAGATGTATTACTTGAGGCTGCATCTAGTAAGTGAGTCAGGTACTTAGAAGTTAGCCTGTCAGCCTTCTCATTTGCTCAGGTGCTCTGTAAACAGCATAGAGAGTTTGGTGTTGGAGATGAAACTTGAATTTTAATCCAAACCATGTAATAAGATTTAAAAAGAGGTGACATGAGTTGTGAATCTGTTCCAGATTAAGACCAAAAGATTTAAAGCTGTCCTATGGCACCCTATTCTGGTAGCTACTTTTATTTCATCATGCTCATCTCCTGCTATCCCACTTAGGTGCGTTTTACTTTTCCAGACAAACCTGCATTTTTAAGGTGAAAACAGTTATCAGCTGATTAAGGATGGTGTGCCTGGCAATTTCTTGCTAATGTCTCTCGTTGTGCCCTCCGTAAAAATAACAGTCATGGTATAAATCCTGTTTTAAATAAATACCTGGAAGTGCTAAGCTCTGAAAATGTCAAATACCTCCTGCTGTGTGCAAGGATTCAAATTTTATGGCATCAGACCATAGTGGCCTCCTAAATTGTTCACCTTTTTTTCCTCTGCCCATTGCTTTTGTACTTTCTTCTCTCCCACTCTTGATATCATTAACCATTCTCATATAAACAGTGCTTTAATGGGAGGGTTGATGGTCTGAGCAGTATCATGAGGAGACTTAGAGTGTATCACTGCCATGTCTTGCTCCATGCTGAAGTCTCCACTAGTCACAGCTCTCACCTTGACAGAGACTTAGTCACAGCCCTGAGCTCTGGGGTCAGCCTTCTTATCTAGCGATGGGACCTCTTCTGAAAAATGTTTCTGAAAGCTCTTGAGTGTTAGCTGCACACTTAAGTATAATGTAGCATTTACAATAAGTGCTAGGAATTTTGGAGCCAAAATCAGTGCTAAATTTAGTCTCTGTTTCAGAACTCTAAATACTTCTGGTCAACATCCTACCCTATGTCCATGGAAGGGTTTTTGCTGATAAACTGTAGGACAAGTGTTTTTATAAGTCACTCTGCTCAGAAGTGCCAGAGGGTGAAGGCAAACAAACTGTAAGATGGAAAGATCACTTAGCAATGAGAGCACGGTGTGATTCTACATAAAGAGGATTTACCTGCCCACTTTGCATCTGTCCATCTCTGCAGATGTATGTGCTCTGTTTTTCAAATTAAGATGATTGGTCAGACTGCATTAGTTCATAAGTTTTTTCAGAGAGTAGATAGAAAATTTCTTTTTTCACTACTATCCTTTGTTCCCATGAAAGACAAACTGCTCAGGTACTCTAATGCACTTGGGGCCCTAATTCTAGGAAGTATTTGAAATTGTAATTCTACTTTTTTTTTTGAGATTAACAAGCCAATAAGAACTTCCTATGTAACAATTTTTACAGCTCTAAGGAACTTTTCATTTTTGTGTAATGTTCATGCTAGATTTTATTTTTCACTGTACTAGTTCTGTTACTAAAAGGCAAACCAAATTACTCTTTAGTTTCCTCTTGTAACACCCCTAGACAAAAATGTCACTGATGCTATCGCAACCCAAGGGAGAGCCAAGGGATACTGTGCCACTAGCATCGTCAGATAATGTCTAAGTGCCCTGATTCTTAGTTTCATACGACTGCTTCAGATGCATGTTCCAGAAGCTCTTCAAATATAAGCAGCAGAGTGTGTATCAAGCAAAAGTAGAGCTGGAGGTTCCCTGTAATTTTGAGAAACAAATTAACATAGTATTAGCTGCACTGGATGGAAGGCTGCTCAGAGAACAGCCCTCTGAGTTCTGGTTGTGTTCCCTTAGCCATGAAACAGCTAGAAAAAGGCTTAACTCTAGAAGAGGTGCACAGTATTTCCAGATTGTCGGTTGCAGATACCCCAAGAAGGATGGGGTCTGTAGCAATGACTCTTAGGGGTTTTGTGTTGTTTTGGTGGTGGTGGTTGTGTTTGTTTGTTTTGTGAAACAGGGAGGGCTTCTGCTTGAGGAGAACTCTTGTGCTTTTCAACCAAAGCTGCGTTCAACTGCCATCTTTGAGGAAATGCCCTTGGATTGTGCATGCTCACACTAATTTCCTACTGTAAAAGACCTGTCAGAAAGAAGAAAATATCTACCAACTATCATCTTTTCACAGCTCTGCAGCTGGGAGGGCTGCCACTTTTCTGTCACTTTGATTAAAAAACAACAACAACAACAACAAAAAAGCTGTAGTTTCTTTCTGGCAGCTTTCGAAAGCCAGGAGCAAATAAGTGTTGGAGAAATAAAATGGTCTTATGAGTAGTAAATTTGCACCTTTATACCCTAGACAGCAAATGCCAAATTCACTTTATGTAAGCAGCCCTGCTGGAGAACTCTGGGTCTGTGTGAAAACGCACTTTGAGCCACAGTCTGTTTTATAGATGTTTCCTAGCAAATGGAAACAGTGCATCATTACAATCTGTTGTGCCTCCATTGCAGCAGTGGCATTTCTGTTGACCTCAGTAGGGCTTGTGTTGTGTAGTAGGGCTGAGTGCCTTCTCTCTTCCTGTAATGGGCAGTTTAAATCATTTTAATGAATGGAAGCATCTTACACTTCAGCATTTTCATATTGCAACAAAGACTGGGTATAATTCAAGTCACCTCTCAGGAATTTGTGTGGTGAATCTAGTAGGCAGATTCAACCTTGGCTCCAGGGAACTGCAGGATAAATTAGCAACTGTTCACCCAAAGGCTTAGACATTCACTGTAATGGTGCTGCATTGCAGCCCTTACAGATGTGCAGGACTGCACTAGCTGATTAATGGCTGCGGAACTGCTTTTTGTATTTAGAACTGGTTGCAAGATATTATATCAAGTATTGAAATCAGTAGATGTGGAGATGAATATTTAGGATTCTGCTCAGCTGTACCAGAAAAGCAAGATACTGCAGGGAAGTGACCTGGAAAGAGGCAGTGGATTTCCTTTTGCTGTAAGAAAGAGAAATGCACCTCATTCACATTTCCTCTCAGCTTTCTTTTTCCCATAACAGTTTCTCACTCTATTCTGTTAAGGCTTTGCATGGGTTTGGCATGATCTCTCATAGAATCACTAAGGTTGGAAAAGACCCACAGGATCATCCAGTCCAACCATTCACCCATCACCAATGGTTCTCACTAAACCGTGTCCCTCAACACAACATCCAAACGTTCTTTGAACACCTCCAGGGTCGGTGACTCCACCACCTCTCTGGGCAGCCCATTCCAGTGCCTGACCACCCTTTCAGAGTAGTATTTCCTAACATCCAGCCATGTCATCTGCGTGTCCCCTCCATTTTCATGCCATCTTTCCTTTGCATAGTACTTTTGTTTTATCCATCTTTAATTTCTTTAGCCTTCCTCCATCCCACTCTGCACTCCCGCTACCTTCTCTCCTTGCTTTTCCTTTCTCATTCTTTCATACACTCCTTCTCTTTGGTCCCCTTGCCTCACCCCTCTTCCTTTGTTACTCTGACCCCTACATTTTCCCAGGCAAAGTGCAATGTCCAGCTGATGAGGTGCAATCACTGTGGCCATATCCAAATGGAAACAGGGCTGCAAGCCTCTTGAGACCTTAAACTATTGCATACTACACGTTCCCTTTGCCTCTGAGGAATGAGAAGACCAGCATGTGGGTTCTCCTGCACTAATGGATTCAGGTAACACTGCTGTACAGGGCAGCTCAGTTTATTCTTTCTAAAGACTCCAGGATTGCTGTCCCTTCCTGTGAGGCCTTCACAGTGCAGTAAGGACTGAGCAGTTGTATTCAGATCAGGGCCTCACTTAGGAGCACTTAGATCTCTTATACTGTTTTGTATAGCCGATCAGGTATCAAATACCTTCCCTCTAGCATGTCGGCTGCACCACTCAGCTTGGTGTCGTCTGCAAACTTACTGAGGGTGCACTCAATCCCACTGTCCATGTCACCTACAAAGATGTTAAGTAATGCCAGTCCCAACACCAATCCCTGAGGAATGCCACTCATCACCAGTCTCCACTTGGACATTGAGCCATTGACTACAACTCTCTGAGCGTGACCGTGCAGCCAATTCCTTATCCAGTGAGTGGTTTATCCATCACATCCATTTTTCTCCAGTTTGGCAACCATGATGTCATGCAGGACAGTGTCAAATGTTTTGCACAAGTCCAGGTACATGACATCAGTTGCTCTTCCTTTATCCACTGACGCTGTAACTCCATCAAAAAAGGCCACCAAGTTTGTCAGGCATGACTTGCCCTTGGTGTAGCCATGTTGGTTACCATCAATCACCTTGTCATTTTTCATGTGCCTCCTGGCATTCTTGCCTGCCTTCCTTTTTCTCAGAATGCACTGCTTCTGGGCTTGGAGGAGATGGTTCTTGAATACCAACCAGCTTTCTTGGGCCCCTCTTCCCTCCAGGGCTTTCTCCCACATCACCCTGCTAAGCAGTTCCCTGAAGAGTTCAAAGTCTACTCTCCAGAAGTCCAGAGTAGCATGTTTGCTGCACACCCTCTTTGACACCCTACGGATTTTGAAGTCCAAAATTTTGTAGTCACTACAGCCAAGACTGCCCTTGAGCTTCACATTACTTACCAGCCTTTCCTCATTGGTGAGGACAAGGTCCAGTGTAGCACCTTTTCTCATGGGTTCCTGTACTACTTAGAAGAGGAAGTTGTCATCAACACATGCCAGGAGCCTCTTCAATATCTGGTGCACTGCTGTGTTATCCCTCAAAGATACTGAGGTGGTTGAAGTCCCCCATGAGGACCATGTTTTGTGAATGTGAAGCTGCTCCTATCTGTTTATAGAGGGCTGGTCTTCCTCATCAGGCAGCCCGTAGCAGACGCCCCCTATGATGTCTCCTTCCCCTGCCATCTCTTTAACACTAACCCATAAGCTCTCTGTCAGCTCCTTGTCTATCCTCAGGTGGAGCTCCATGAACTCCAGGTGGTCAATGATGCAGAGGGCAACACCCACTCCTCTTCTCCCCTGCTTGTCTTTCCTAAGGAGTTTATACGCATCTATTCCTACATTCCAGTTGTGAGAGTCATCCCACCACATCTCAGTGATGCCAATGACATCATAGCCCCTCAGGCACACACATACCTGCAATTCCTCCTGTTTGTTCCCCATCCTTCACGCATTGGTGTACAGGCACTTGAGTTGGGCTCCCACTGAGGCTGATTTACTAGTGAGAGGTCCCTTATCCTGTATCTTCAAGAAATCAGTGGCAAACCCAAGAGGGACTTTATGTATGTCTCTTAATGTAGTCTCTAAATGTATGCATTTGAACCACAGAGCTCACCTCTCTTTGCTGAATGCATTCTATCACCGCATTGTGTTTTCTTTTTACATTCTATTGTCAGCAAACTTATCTGTCATGTATACGTGGGCACATTTAGTAAGATGACTAATATATTAATATCAATCTCTACTCATCTTTAAGATTATTAACAGCCTAATTAATTATTTCTCAATGACATAATATGGACACTCGGTCTGTGTCTACACAGCCGTGTCAAGCCGCAATAGTCACCTGTTAACCACAGTGGCTGAACATGCGATTTTCAAAATTTATGCTAATTAAAAGAAGGCAGAAAAGAGGAGGACTGTTTTATTAGGACATCAGTGGTGTCTCCCAGGCAAGTAGCACACCAGTGCTGGGCCGTGCTCCTCAGGCTGAGAGCTCAGCACGCAGTGCTTCCTGCTCCTACCAACTGCTTCAGAAACTGATTGACTGAAATTTTCCAACGAAAGCCAGTGTATGAGAGGTTCACTGATTTTACCTAACCTGTTTCTAAACTGATTCAGTTAAACTGATGAAACTTTTTTTACTGTTTTTTCCTCCTGCTGTGTGTTCAAGGCCATCGTAGGCTAAAGACAACACTTGTCATTAGTGCTAAGCTTCTTTCATCCCTATTACTCAAGTGCTTTGCCAGGATGAGTGTTATCTGATTGAACAGATACGCATACCCAATTACACAGACTTGAAGCAATTGCTGGAGAACCTGGTGAATGAGACTCAGGCTTCAGGGGCTCAGATAAGGGGAAAAGTGCCTTGATCAGTACATGCAAGAGTCAATGGTCAGAACTGGAAAATGCTTGTGTGTGTATTTTTCTGACAGAACAAGAGGGCATTAGAGGAGAGGCATAAAGGGGAAAAAAAAACTTGCTTTATAACAGTTCATGGACTTTTGGAAAATAACTATGTAGTATAGAAAGTGAAAATAATTTCTTCTTTTGACTGACTTGGTTTACTGAAAGGCAACTGTCTAGGTGCTGTCTTAGTGGCCTGTGTTCCTACTATAGGCCCAGGGCATCCATTTCCATTGTCAGCCTCAAAGTGCAGTGATTTGATGATCCCCACCCCCAGCAACTCTAAGTTTAAAGCCCTCCTGATTAAATTGGAAAGCTTGCTGCCAAAGATGATATTCCCCTTGTCTGACAGATGAACCCCATCCTCCCCTAGAAGACCAGATTTCTCAAAATTAGTTCAATGACATAAGTAGCCAAAGCCCTGTTCACTCTGAAATTGTTTTAAAGGAGCTAAAATGGTCATATATTCTCCCTAAAACTTGCTGATGTAACTATTACTGATAATTGTATTCCTATTATTAAAACTTTTGGAAATGAGCAGTGCTGTTTGTAGAGCTATCCTGACTGCTTGGCACTGATCTGAGCTTGGGAAAATGGGAAAGATCACTGTGCATACAGTGAAGTTAATTTGTTGAAATGGATGCCAGTACAAATCAGCTCATCACATCAATGAAGTGGACAGAAACATCAGGGCATGGAATGCATTTTATTAAAAGGTGTTTCTTGGACAAGAAGGAAAATCTAGCAATGGGACTGAGGCTGTAGCTGTTAACATGGTGAATGTGCAGGGGTCTCTCTTGTGCAAGGCTAAAGGTCCTCACTTGGCTTGTCTTGCAAATACAAACATGTAAGGATTGTGATTTCTCAGTTGACATCTAGGGTCCACAGCTGAGAATGAGGAGTTCTGGGGCCTAGTCCCTTAACCATCCCTTATTTCTTATCCAGTGATTTATAACTATGAAGTGTATAAACATTTTGGGTTTTTTTTTTTTTTTTTTTTACCATATCCATGCTGTAGGTAATTACAGAGGCTAGGGGAATTTAAGGATGGCATTTCTGGACGTGGTTAATTTTTACATGTTTGAAGCTTTAAACCCTCTTCTTGTTACGGTGGCATTGCACATTGGTCCATAAGCCTTAGATAAATACACAGGATTTAGTTACTGAAGTCAGAATGAGATTTTAGTAGTATCCAGAATTGAACTGGACACACATTTTGCTAAGGTTGTTTCAAACTGGAGCCTTGAATTTTTGTATCACTTCTGTGCTTTTGAAAACTTCATTCAGGTTTAGAGGTAATAAAAATGCTCATGCTTTTTTCTCCACTATTTCACGCTGCCAGATTTGTTGCTAACAGCTTTCACAGACAGTTCAGCAGTTCAAGTAAAAGAAAAAAGCAAAAATAACCTTTTAGACTTTTAAAATATGTATATTTTTTTCCAAATACCGTGTGCCAATGAGCCAACAGGTTGGTGCAGGGAGTTGATAAAAAGCACTGGCTTCGCAACCATTATACAACACTTGAACATTGGCTGAAATCAACTGTGCTTTGTCTGGTGGTAAGATCTGTGAGAGTGAATTGTGGAAAAGGGAAGCCATCAGGAGGAGCTGGGATTATTTTCTGAGCACTTCTGAATAGGCTGTGGTTTGGGATTGGAATAGCTGAACGTCTGGTTAGGGACTGTGTTTATTTCTGTAGTAGTAAACAAAAGAGATGAGGTCAAAGTTAGAATAAAATCTCTTAACCAGAGAGATTCACTGAAGTGTTGTACACATTCTGAGTAGCATGGAACCATGTCTGTGGGACCGACATGTGTCACTAACTGTTAAGTATTACCCGTATAGCAGAGCTCCAAAGACAGCTGTTGAAAGATTTAGAGCAATGCCACCTAGTGATAGAATATAGTCTCTTGAAATAACTTTTAGTTTTATAGATTTTAAGATTCTTATTTCTTTATTGTACTTTCCAGCAATTCCACTTGCTAGCACTGAACTTGGACAGCAAAAATGCTTTGAGGCATAGCTAGATCTTGTGCTCAGCAATAGCTTAGGTTTGTCAGCGTGGCTCATATGCCACCAGGAGCAGCAGGCAGAGCTGACCGGGAGAAGCTATCTCAGCTCGCTTCTTTTATCTTGTCTTACACCAGTTAGTTGCTAAATGCTGATACCACTATTTAGCAGGAGGACGTACATCTGGTTCTGACCATTTTTAGCCTCTGATGCCTGATAGTAAATTCTTTTATTTTTTTTCCCAACAGCTGCTTGAATAAGGTGACCATCTGTTCCTTGTTACAAATATATGTATATATATATATATATATATCCTTTCTTTATTCAGTGCTTAATGTTATGCAGTCTGTATCAATTGAGTATACGATGTACTTTGTCCCATATTTCAGCAATAGTCACACAGAGGAGTCTATACAGAGATACAATGGCATGATTTGATAAGATGCATGATGGTTGCACTGCAAATAGAACACTGCAGGCTCTTCTTTCCTTTTTACAGTGTTCATTTTTTCTTTGGTCTTTATATATCTTTTCATTATTTCCTGGGATTTCCTGGTGACAGAAACAGTTATTCAAACTAAACTGTGTTATTGTAACCCTTTAATAGCTAAAATTATTTGGACTGTTCATATGACCTTCCATGAGAAAACTGAACTGATAGGTTTCCCACTCAGATTATTTTTGTCTGTGATACCCTTCATGAAGTTGACGATCCTGGTGTTTTATTTTATCATGCAAAGTATCCCTATGTCTTCAAGGGAGTGGATTTTTAGAGCAGCCTGAGAAGAACATGGCTAAAAGAACCTGCTGAAGCAAACCTTTGGGCAAACCAGCAATATACATCTGGGGACCCAGATGCTTTTACTTTTTGATGTTATTAAAATAGATCCAGCAAGACCAGTACCATATCATATTATCTAGGTGAGGTAAATTAAAAATGGAAAATCTGTAGTAAAAACTAGACCTTTTGTTTTCTCCTTTCCCAATAAAAGCCACTTGAATTTGAATTTGAATTTGAAATTGCTGATTTCAAATGAAGAGTCAGCCTCTACTCTTCCTCTGATATTGTTGCACCCTCTCATCTAAAGTGAAAATCAAACAGAAAATTTGCTGAATCCCAAGTCCTCCCACTGGATGCTGAACTGTTTGCTCTGCACCCATTGAACACTGACCAGAGTTAAGGGTCACAAAGAATCACCCAATTATTGAGAAGTCTCTTGAACATCTCCCCTTAGCAGGACTGTAGTTCTGGCGGCAAAAAAGTTCTCACTCCTTAAAATCTCCTTAAAAACCTAATTTTTGCTCTTCCACGATCATTACTGAAGACTTATTATTGAAGACTGTAGGCTACAAGTAAAATTAAGATGTAGCCAAGCACCATTTTTTCTCAGTGCCTTAGAGATGAGCTCTTGAGCTCATTTCTTGTGGGATGTGCATTACAGTTATCTCACAGCAGAAGTAATAGCAAATAATGAATTTCTTCATGAAGAGAATGACTTGTCCCCTGGAGCAATCCTAATGTGTTTGTCCTAATTATTTTGTTCGCTCTTTTTTTCCCTTTTTTCGTCTTGCTCTGAAAGAAGTGCCTTTTCTCTTTTGTTGTATTCTTATTTTGAATCTGTCCAGTGACTTTGTCAGTGAATTGATTGGGAAACCACAGCACTGCTTAGTGTAACAATATGCATATATAGTTTTCAGAGCACTTTGGGCATGGACATCGCTATGGAAAAGAAGGCATAGGAATAGATATGTTTGATGTCAAAAATCCAGATAAAATTGTTTCTGCTAGGGGAGAACCTTAAAGAAGAGAGAGTCATCCATCTCCCACGCAATTTCAATTGGCTTATACATGTCCTGCCTCTTAGAAAACTCTTCATATTTCTTTATTAAAAAAAAAAGTTTATTCTTCTTGTCTACAGCGGAGTGGACCTCAGACTAGAATTAGGTTTCACTGTGTGAGCAGTCTCAGTAATCATTATATGAAGTACCAACAAGTGGAAAGGAAACATTCAAGTTTTCCGTTCTCCCTGTGCCTTTCCCATTGCTAACCTATCTCCTCTGTGCTCTGGCCTCTTGCAAGCAGCTCTTTGTGGCATGATGCGAGGCAAAGCACTGGGCTGGTGGGTGATGGCAGCCTGCACTCGGTGCCACCATGCTGGGACGTGACATGACACGACGCTCCCAAAGCCCAAGCTGACATCTGCAGAAGACTGTATGCAGCATCCTCTGAGCTTTGTGTTCCAGCTTTTATCCTCTGGCAGCACCCCAGCTTCAGAGCCTCCAGGCCAGGAGTGTGAGAGAGCTACTGACTGCCAGGAGAAAGCTTTTATCACCTGGCCTGAAGAGGTGACAGCTGAATGTGATAAAATCTAAAGGTAGCTATGCAGGGATCCTGAAGGAAGTGAATCATGACGGGTAAATAGCTGTTAACTATTATTTTGGCAAGATGCTTTAAGCTATTTGGGATTTTCTTTTCTGGTTTTTTGTTGGTTTTTTTTTAGAGTGATGATTAAGACTTTTTAAATTCATGGTGACATGAAGGAAGAACTGCTGGTCTGCAGCCTTCTCCAGGGAGGGGGATGAACTGTGGGCGTATGAAATTGGGACAATAAAGAGCACAGACAAGTTCATCTCAGTCTCATATCTAGCTACTTAGCTCTGGCAGTATTTGGCAGCTGAATTATGAGAAAAGTGATCCAGGAAGCCCAGCAGATATGGTGGAGGTGTTTGTTTTTCTGCCTTTGCCTCTACTTTTCAGTGGGGTGGAAGGCTTTAACTTGAAACAGAATATACAGAATTTTTCTAAGTCCCATCACAAGGACATATATACGTAAGTTAAGTCTTCTAATATTTATTTTCCTGTCAACCAGGAGAACAAAGTTAATGAAAGAATTAAATTTACCCTTTAGAAACTTGAAATCTCAAAAATAAAAAAAACCAACCCTATATGAATATGTGGTGCCACATCTGTAATTTATGGAAACAACTTTAATTCTGCCCACATAGAGCTTTCAGCTCAGATGGGAGCATCTTTTTTTTTATTTTCAGGCTTGCCTTTATGAGTTAGTTTGTGATCATAACTCCTTTTTAGCACTTGAGTTAAAAACAAAAAAAAAAACCCAAACCAAAAAAACCCACACAAAAACACAGCTTTCCTAATTACTTTTTGTTCTTGCTTGGAAACAAAACCCCAAATTTTAGTGGATGGAAATTAAAAGTAAGATTCTGAAAGCATATCTTTGTTTCACACTGATGACTGCTAACTACTAAATGAAAATTATTAAGCATACTATGGGAGCATAGCATATTTTAATGAATTAAATCTAAAATGAAATGGACTACAGTAAAGCCAAAATTTTTCAACATTATTTAATTAAGAATCAAGCATCTGGTTTTTACCCAACAAAATTGTCATGGCAACTGTCAACCCTGCATATGGGTTTTAGTTGTAATGAACTGCTGTTTTGTCCCACGTTTCAGCCATACAATAGCCACATGTTTACAAGTTAGTGCTCCAACAAAGCTGAAGAGCTGGTTATTAGATGTGCCACACCTGTATCATAGAATCGTAGAATGGCCTGGGTTGTAAAGGGCCACAATGATCATTCAGTTTCAACCCCCCTGCTATGTGCAGGGTCGCCAACCACCAGACCAGGCTGCCCCAGAGCCACATCCAGCCTGGCCTTGAATGCCTCCAGGGATGGGGCATCCACAGCCTCCTTGGGCAACCTGTTCCAGCGCATCACCACCCTGTGTGTGACGTCCTCCGTTCCTCTCTATCAAATGGATGAACAATTACAAGGGCACAGAAAGCTGAATGAACTGCAATTACCTCCCTCTCTACCCACCTTCCCCAAGCCATTCTGTAATTCACTTGGGACACTGTTGGGGTCTGTCCGAGGCAGATCTCTTACCCTAAATTCACACATCTGGCAATTTTCCTTTCTCCCAGTTATTCCCACTGTTCAGAGATCTTGTTTACCTTTACTTTCCCTCATGTTTGTTGGTTTGTTTGTTTGTTTCTTTGCTTGTTTTTCCAGGTCTTGTTTAGGAGCTTTCTTTCCCCATTGTTATCTCCTAAAATGTCACTGAAACCATCTGCTTCTAGTTGGCTCTGCTGAGCAACAGTAGCTCTCTAATATTGTTTGCACAGACATCCTTTCCAGACAGACTCTGTCTTCGGCAGAGAACTCAGTAGCATAAAACCCAAACAAGCCTGGTAAACCTGACAAGCGCATCCCTTTAATATAAATAGGCCACATATTTTCATTACTTTTAGTACCTCTCTGCCATGGCTGCCTGAACTGAACATTTGTCTATGAGGATATTAAGCAGTGGCTAAGAGTCAGATTCAGGAAACGACTTCAGCACATGGGTAATCATATTCCCATTTAGTAAACAGACGTACATGTCGTAGTACCAGGGAAATCCGTGAGGCTTTCAGCATATGCCTAAACTTAAGCATACTCAAACGCTCAGTTAAGCGCTGTTTTCTTCCAAGGGCTTTATTGTTCTGTTTTGTGAATGTGTATTTTACACGTAAGCTATTTCTCTCTGTCTTTTTTTGAATTGCAGACTTGTAAAGTAAGCATGGGAGATTGTTTTCACTGCTTATCTCAATGCCTTTCACCTTCTGCCTATCAGACACCATGTTACATAGCAGCCCTTCTGTTGCTCCTTACATCTAGACATAGTAAATAAAACAAAAACTGATTGGGAAGGAAATTATGCCTCTCTTTGCTCAGCCCACCTACCCTGCAGTCAGTGTATACCGAAAACCACTTCTGATAGTCTTCTACTATTTGCATTATCATGTCATTAAATTAGTAGAATTATTATAATTCTCGTCTACTCTAGTGCTTGGCAGTAAAAATTTAAATAGAAAAATGTTTGTTGTGAGGATTATGCCTGCAACTTGAAGTCTAACTGATTAGAAAGTGTGGACTATCACGAGTGGTGTTCCCCAGGGGTCGGTGCTGGGGCCTGTCCTCTTCAATATCTTTATTGATGACCTGGATGAGGGCATTGAGTGCACCCTCAGTAAGTTTGCAGATGACACCAAGTTGGCTGGAAGCGTCGTCTGCCTGGGGGTAGCGAGGCCCTACAGAGGGATCTGGACAGGCTGGATAGCTGGGCTGAAGCCAATGGGATGAGGTTTAATAAGACCAAATGTCGGGTCCTACACTTTGGCCACAGCAACCCCAAGCAACGCTACAGGCTTGGGGCGGAGTGGCTAGAAGACTGTGTAGAGGAAATGGACCTGGGGGTGTTGGTTGACTCTCGGCTGAACATGAGCCAGCAGTGTGCCTGGGTGGCCAAGAAGGCCAATGGCATCCTGGCTTGTATCAGAAGTAGTGTGACCAGCAGGAGCAGGGAAGTAATTGTCCCCCTGTACTCAGCTCTGGTGAGGCCACACCTTGAGTACTGTGTCCAGTTCTGGGCCCCTCACTGCAAGAAAGACATTGAGGCCCTGGAACGTGTTCAAAGAAGGGCAACAAAGTTGGTGAGGGGTCTGGAGCACAGGCCTTATGAGGAGCGGCTGAGGGAGCTGGGATTGTTCAGTCTGGAGAAGAGGAGGCTCAGGGGAGACCTTATTGCTCTCTATAACTACCTGAAGGGAGGTTGTAGTGAGCTGGGGGTCGGCCTCTTCTCTCGTGTAACTGGTGATAGGACTAGAGGGAATGGTTTCAAGCTGTGCCAGGGAAGATTCAGGCTGGATATTAGGAAATACTACTTCTCTGAAAGAGTGGTCAGGCACTGGAATGGGCTGCCCAGGGAGGTGGTGGAGTCACCGACCCTGGAGGTGTTCAAGGAACGTTTGGATGCTGTGTTGAGGGATATGGTTTAGCGAGAACCATTGGTGATAGGTGGATGGTTGGACTAGATGATCTTATAGGTCCTTTCCAACCTTAGTGATTCTGTGATTCTGTGATTCTGTGACTAGGCTTCCAGTCTTCTGGTGTCCTTTAAGTTTGCAATGTCCGTACAGTCCCACACAGTGATGGCATGAATCATTTCATCTTTGATCTTCATTTCTGTGTCTGGTAGATGCCAACCCTCCCGGGTACATATAACTTACATAGAAAGTGGTGCCTGCTGCAGCTTTCTCTCTCCAATAAATACATTTAACATAAAGTATAGCAATCAGAAGCTATTAGAATGCAAATGATACTGTCATCATTAATATGTTTATAACAGTAATATTCCTATAGCATAGAACAATGAAAAGGTTCAGATGGGTATTTTTAAATAGGGTAGATGATCTTGAAATTGTCTAAGATAGCTGCATCCCAAGCTCTTTAACCTAGAGCCTCGCCAGAAAACCATCAGGTTTCCCCAGCTTCATCATTTTGCAGTCTTTTTACTGTTGTGCTCGAATGGCCCAGATGTGTTTTCTGAAAACCCTCTGTAAGACAGCCATGCCTGATTTGGCAGTCAGCCCAATGTGGAACAGTAGTGGCCGTGCTCTCTCTCAACTCATTTAGTGTGGTCTGCTTTGCTTTCCTCATCCTGATGCTGCTCAGTATCAAAATAAACCAGTGTAAAGCTTGCTCTTAAATGCTGTCACGGGATGATCTGCAGCAAGGCTGATGCACAGTCATACCTTTAAGATATTTGTGCAGGAGTCTTTCTAAGTGACTTGAATTCTGTAGCTGAAGTGGGCCAACTCACAGCAGCGGGTCAAAGGGAAGTTTCTGGTGGCATTTACTTGATTCTCTTTATAGTGTACATTCAATTACACAGATACTCGATTGTTTTGGATATACAGAGAAAGTAGGGCTCTGCTTGCTTTTCTTTAGATACATCTGCTTGTTCCCTGTCCTAGTAACTTCTAAACAAGACTGCCAAGCAATACTCCTGCCCTCCAAGCCATGTTTTTCTTTTTGTAAACTATGCATCCAATTCTTTCCTTTGAAATCTCTCCTACAGCCTTTTCAGCCTCATTTACGTTGCTCCAAATGCAGGCATTATCCTTAAGCCTGCTTCAGAATCCAGTTAAAGCCTGGTTATATGCTTAGTTCACAGCTTCACAAAGGTAGGTTTAAGGGAGAATAAAACTTGTGCAAAAGGATGCTCATGTGATTCACTCATAATGCATGAAATTGTGTCCATCTCTTCGGAATGCTGCTGCTCGCATACCTGCTAGGATGACCAATTGAAGATGTAAGCAGTGTTAATCTTGTACTCAGTTACTTCCACAGTGAGGAAACAAGTTCTTCCAACTTCTCCTTACCTTCTGGTCTTTTTGGCATGGCACTATCCTGTGCAGTTCCCAGTAAGATAAACACCTATCATGTTAATACTATGATGACCTCATGCTAAAAGCCAACAACTTGTTGTAAAATAGTCATGATGATATGACTTAAGGGTTACTTAGAGATGTAGCCAGCAACCCATCTGGGACCTAGACTTGTTAAACTAGTGTTATATCACTTTTTAAATCACTGTTGTAGTTTTAACTGGTAAAACTAGTAGTGTTATTTGTTAGCCTTCTGTGATATTAGCCAAGATGTATGGGGAAGCTTTGTCTCTTTTACTGGATGAACTGATGTAGCTGGAAAAACAATATGCAGGTTTTTTGATCCATCCTATCTGCTATATTGGTTGTATCTGGGAGACACTTGATATTGCATGATGCTGATGAGTAAATTGGATACAAACTCAAAATGGCATTTGTGAAGCAGACTAAAACGTGATTAAATGCTTAAGTATAATTACAAAGTGGGAATCATTGTTGAAGGTGATTTGTTTCTGGAGATATTCCAGAGGACTGGGGCCAAGAAATGATCTTTGTAAGACCTTGCTAAGTCCAGTACATCAATGTACTGATAAAGTTTGTAGGTTAGAGAAAGAAGTCATAAACAATAAAAGAGAGGAGTGCTGACTGATCTGGGTTGTTTGGAAAGCTCCATGCAAGTAAATTACATCTATTTCAATAAAGTAGAGTAATATATATCTAGGGACAAAGATCATCAGCCATGCTGTGTGTAACAACAGCAGTCCTGAAAAAGGCTTGATGTAGATGAGAGATGTACGTGTTGGCTTGGGTGCTCTGCTACACATCTGGGAGTCTCAAAGGGAAGGAGACTGAATGGACTCCCTGGTTGATGAAATACTGGGTATCCACTAAGAAAAGGAGAGTGATATAACATCCATTTAACACTGGCCTGACCTGAAATATCTGGAGCTGAAATATCTGGAGCAGTTATAGTTCACAAATCAAGGAGATTAAATGGGAATTGTTGAAGGGGTGGAAAATGTGCTTCATATAAAGAGACTGAGGGAGTGCTAGCTAGATGTCTTTATCATCCCTACCTTGAAGTTACTATTAGGGGAGGAGAAGTTTGGTAAAATTTCAGCACGTCAGCACACAAATTCATCATAAAAACGCTATCCAGTAGTCAGTGTGGGACCAATCAGTATTCTAAAGAAGAGGCAGAGTTACAATTTTTCTTTGCAAATGACTGTAAGCAATCACTGTAACATCTCCACAGTGGCTGTAATGCCTTGATTTTTTAACTCAAATCCGCCACATCAAGTAGAAGAAAAAGGACTACAGACTAGAAGCAAAAATGGATACATGTAAGTTCTATAGCTTACATAAAGTACTGGGTTAGAAATCCCAGTGGTGCTGTCTGATCTTAAACTGCTATAAACATCGACTCAGAAAGACCATTTTTATTTGAAAGGCATATTGGAACTGACTTTTCCTGGTGCTATTGAGATTTGACTTTTTAACTCAATCTTTCATAGGATTTATTTTTTTCACCCTTTTTTATAAACATAATTGGAACCATCCAAGCTCAACAGCGTGAGGTTTACAAGCTAGAACCAGTTGGTTCCATCTCCTCATCAGTGTAATGTCCCAGCCCTATGTGTTCTTTGGTAGCTCTGACTTGCAGAGCAGCAATGTCAGCTGGCAGCAGGGGATGAGAAGATAGGCTGTGACTAAGTTAGACTGATTGCCCAGATGTGTGATATGGCCCTAGTTTCTGAATGCTGTGCAGGATCTTGTCTTGCTGATTTGATGGAGCCGGGAGGGCTGCTCCATTGCCTTTGTTATTGGTGTTCCTCCTTCTTTGAGCTGGTAACAAAATGGATGTATAGCAAGCAAAGGAAGAGTGACTGCAAGGGGGAAAGTCTTATAAATATTCTCACATATAGGAAATTTTAAAGTAGAGAAAATCCCACTTGGCTGCTTCTGTTTTAATTTCTCTCAGCTTCTCGTCCTGAGGAACAGCTGTGGATGGAAACTAGAGGGGCCTCCATTGGCTGGTGAGACATTGCCAGCAGCTGTTACTGATCTGAGAGCCTCACAGCCCCTGAGTCACCTGGAAACAAATCAAACTGCAGGGTCTGCTTTAATGTTGGGAGAGATGTTGTGAGGAGAGGAATTGCTGAATATTGATGAAAGCAAGCAATTTGGCTTTAAGAAATATCATATAAAGTTGTTTTAATAACTGTGTATGCTAAGAACAAGCATCTAAAATCAGAATTCTATTGATGTAGTGTCTTAACGAGGCTGCAAAGATGTTTTCCTTCTTTATTGTGCCATTTCTCATATTTTACCTTTCCCTAGTGTTTGATTTTTTTTTTTTTCCCCAACACCAGACTTTCATTTACAGCACTTCTGTTGATTTAAAAGGGCTTTGGATCAGGCTCCGAGTTACCATTTCCCTTCTGTTTGAAGAGGGATTTTCTTTTACCCAGAGGAAGGAAATCAATAATTTGTCATGGCAAACTAACACTCATTTGGAACCACAATCACATGGTGAGCTTTTCTGTCATTTTCTAAAGCTTTGGAGGTTAATGGAAGAAGAGTCTTGCTTGTGATCTTTGTTTTCTTTTGTTTTCCCCAATTGATTTAGGTACTGTACTCCACTGGACCATTTGTAGAATGGATTGTGGTCAATCTATCACTGTTTGTTTTAAAGGCAGTGCTACCTTACTGTGCTTTCTGTGTCCTGAGTTGTTCCCAGGGCACCATTCTGGGATCAATCTGAGGATTAACTTTTTTTTTTTTGCGTGACAAATTAACAAACTTAGTTGTAGGAACAGGTTATCGGATACCGTGATGGAACAGTGAATACTCTGTACTGTTCATTTCCACTTGGAGTTTTGAACAGGGCAGATTTCTGTTCAGCAGGGCTCCCTTCCCCTTAGGCACAGCCACCTCCCTGAAATCCCCCCAGCACACCGACCCCATCCCAGGCTGTCTGTACAGGTGCAACCCTGCCGTTGCTTTCCCTGCGTCTCATATAGAGCTTGTTCCTCGAGCCCCACGCTTCCACGTGCCATGGTGCTCCCAGCACAGATGGGGCCCCGGACCCGGAGGTTTTCCCCTGAATACTTCTCTGTGCGTTGGTTTGTGCCAGAACGGGCACGGGGACCCCTTGCTGCCCTGCGAGCAGCTGGGCAGGGTGCACCTGCTGTTCATCGGGCTCGCCACGGGAGCCAGGTGCTGGTACCGGACCGCGCAAATTGCCAACACCTGCTCAGGTGCGTTCTGCTAAAGCATTCGACCCCCGGCCTTACAGCTGCTGGCAGTCAGAACCCGCTATGCGGGACAGCTCCGCGCCAGGACCCCCCCCCCCCGCCCCACGGGAGGCAGCGCTGGGACTCGGGGTGGGGCTGCCGGGATGCTGAGCGGGGTAGGCTCCGGGGTGGGGACTGCGGGCTATGCGAGCGCCAGCCGCGGGCGGGGGGAGCGGGGCGATCCTCCCCGGCCGTGATTGGCAGCGCCGCGGTGTCCCCTCCCGGCTGGTGCTTCCCCTCCGCCGGCTCCGCGTTGAGGAGGGGCCGGGGCTGCAGCGCCGGCAGCGCGCACACCGCCGCGCCCCGAGCAGCCCCTGCAGCCCGGCTGCTCCTGCTGCTTTCCCTGGCTTAGGAATTTATTTATTTATTTATTTATTTGCTTGTTTCCTTCCCCCCCCCGCATCTTCCCCCCTTCCGTCTTTTGGCCGCTTCCCCGTCTCGCCCGCCCGGCGCCCTCCCCGCGGGCTGCCTCGGCGGGCGCGCAGCGCGGGGCCATGCCGGCGGGGCCGCCGCTGCTGCTGCGAGGCGCCTTCGTCCTCCTCCTCCTCGTCCTGCTCCTGCTCTCCCTCGGCGCCCCGGCCCGGGCAGCCGTCTACACCAACCAGTTCTTGGTGGAGCTGCACGGCGGGGACCAGGCGGAGGCCGAGCGGGTGGCGGCGGATCACGGCTTCGGAGGGGTGCGCAAGGTAAGGGCTGCCCGGAGCCGCTGGGGAGCGGGGATGGAGCCCGGCTGCGTCCTACAGCCGCACGGCTTCGGGAGTCCGCTTCCCGCAGCTGCTATACAGCAGTCTCCTGGGAGGGCGTTCGGCTCGGACTGGGAGGCGAGGAGTTTCCCACATGCTGGGTTGCTCGGCGCCTTTGGACTTCGCTGCGTAAACATCCTCCAATTGAGCTCCCATCCTGCGGGGCTCGGGAGCGGTATGGGGCAGAGCGCAGCGGGGGCCGGGGCCGCCCGAGAGCTTCCTGAGCACGGCTGGAATTGAAACTGCTCCGAGCGCTGAAAATAATTAAAGCTGCATCTCCATGGAGAAGCTCGCACACGATTTAAATGGAAGATTTCTTAGGGATTTTGACACATAAGTTTGTGAGGCTGGCAGCTTCCTTCACTTCCCTGTTATTCTCGTGGAGAAATTAGGACGTTGTCAGGGCAGAGAATGCACTTGATATTAAGCATGGTATGTAATCAGTGCTCATCACAAATTGATGTAAGTTGGGAAACTTCGAGTTCCATTGGAGGCTGTTTTCTCTCCTGGGGTCCTAGGAAGTCCTCGGTAGCTTCGGTGTCAAGGAGTCCCTGCCCGGCTCCTGGAGAGCCCTGCTGTGCTAGAAATCTCTCACGTTTCAGTAGTAATCAGAGTCCTAAACAGTTTAGGATACAGTAAGTGGGTCAAATACAGTGCCCTGGTCGGGACGATTCCTGGCAGACTCAATGCCCAGGCAGTACTTGGTTGGAGGAGTGTGGAGGGAAATAGAGCTGTGTGAGCATTACTTGTTTTTTTTTCTTTTCCTGGTAGTTATGCAATGAGATCCCGATCCGACTTCCAAGGAATCGAATGGGAATTGCATGCTGAACTTGACTAAGTGAAATGATTTAATCCCCTGGTATATCTATGTGTCTGTCCTATGAGATGAGACTTGCTCCCTCGGGCTGCCTTGTCTCGACTCCAGTGGGGACTTGTTACAGAAATGAGGACAATGTCATTTTTGCTTTGAACACCACTAATGCCTGCTGCTGATAAGATGCTTTTGTTTTGGGCTTGTCCTGGTGGTGGTGGGGCTGCTCCTCTGCTGCCTTTGGGACAGGAGCTGTTATAGGGATTTGGTCTTGTTACCTGAAACTTTGTAGATAGTGTTGTTTGGTCAACAGTTTTCCCTTGTTATTGCTCTCTGCCTGCACTCCCTCCATCATATTCTATCCTATCCTGGGGGTACCTGTCTGATAAGGCCTCAGGAGGAGGGAAGGGTACCTTGCTGCAGAGCTGAATTTCTTTTTGCTTTAG
>JACDJE010000029.1:2887460-2934101 GCA_016647715.1 Pavo muticus | reverse complement strand
GATTCCACATGGAAATCAGTCTTTTAGGTCGTCTTGGCAAGAGCTGGAGGGAGGTCCCCCGGGTACGTGGGAGGAGAGGATCTGCTTTCCTGTACGTGTCGCAGGGATGCTGTGTCCCATGGATACGGGATTCCCAAGGAACAAAGCCCGGCAGAGCTGCAGTGCCTTCTGCGTGTGCTCACAGAGAGGAGGAGGTGGCCGAGGCTCTTGTACTGTGCACGTGCTGTCCCAAGAGGTTTTCAGGTTACATCATCCCAGTCCTTGAAAAGCTAGAAAGCCTCCCACCCTGTGCCTGCAAGCGTGAGAGAAAATAGCACCCTGCTGTCTGCAAGGCAGAGATTTTAGGGAGCAGGAGGAGTTCCTGGAGTTTGGCATTTAGCTGTCTGTGTCAGAGGATAATCCATCAGAGTCTGATGGCAATCTGCAGGGGAAATCTGAACAGGGAGATAGGTGGGAGTCAGTAAAAGCGTGTGCCATCTACACCGGTGTCTCTTTAGTACTGCTGAACAGAAGAGCCTCCTGATCTGTTTTGCTGTCATCGGGCTTATCTAGCGTCTCAGCTTACAGTCTGCAGGCCTAGCTTTAACAGTAATAACAGCAGTGCAAAAAGTTGAACACGGACACGTATGTGTATGCAAACAGAGCTGTGAGTGGTAAACTCTCTGGGGAAAAGTACCATGTGTAGAATGCGCTGTCTGCATTCTTGGAAAATAGGAAAAAATGCTGCAAGGAGAAGTGATCTTTGCATGCTTCACATGCACTGTTTGGACAATACACTGAATTATTTACTTAAACCAAATCTGGTTACCCTTACCAATAGCGGAGAAATACTGTTGTCTGAAAGCAGTCACCTTTGTTTCAGTGCAGGTATTTTCCTGGCAGTAGTGAAGGGCAGATACAGCTTTTATTTTTCCTGGCTGGATTTAAGATGTGTATAAGAGGGATTGCTTTTTTACTTGTTATGTATCACAGATGTGTGTTCCCATGACTTTGTGGGACCTGCTTTTTAAGTATGTTTAGTATTCATGGTTTTTTCCCTATGACACACAAACTGTGAGCAAGTGCTTATTGCAGTTATTGAATAACAAACTTCTGCAGGAATGCAAGGGATAACATTGCCTTGAAGATTAATGTCATGAACAGTGTGATGTGCTTTCTAATTGATTCCTTGGCCGTATTCCCTGCCATCATTCCAATGCTGCTGCAAGACTTCAGGTGGGCTAAAATGTGTGCTTTAAACGTGGAGCCCATTTAATTATTTCAGGAGGGCTCGGTGCTCGCATAAACAACTGCCTGCATTTAGATTTAGGGCCCTAACATGAGGCAGGGTCTCAAGAATGCTGACCAATTTTCTTTAACTTTTCCCGAATTAACCTCAAATATGGACCTTCACAACTCTGTGTTATCTGACTTTTTAATGTTTGCAGTTTTGCAGTCCATTTGTACTTATTTCTGTATATTCCCTATGAAACAAATGCTGTGATGAAGCACGTTCTTCTTTTAACGTGGTTAGTCTTGCCATCTTCAAGAAAGCAGGAGTCATGAGGCAACCCCCTAATAGCTACATCATGTTAAATTGTGAGAACTTTGAAAGGAACAACTTCCTTTTTTCTGTTTGCCTTCTGGCACGTTTACCACCAGAATGCATTTCTTCATGCAGGCTGAAAAAAGCTGCTTTTTAATCTTGCACTGCAGTTCTTATTCCTTTCTACCAAGGGGAGCTGAAGGAAACGTTTGGATAAGTCTCATAACTGGAGATCAGAGCTCGGGCATCTCTTCCATTTCACCAGCAACACTGAGGCAGATACAATCTACAGAATGCCACCGTATCTAAATATTCTGCTGCTGGTAGCACTGAGGTGAAGGGTTTTAAACAGTTGACATTGAGTGGCCTCAGATTTTAAAATGGTGACTCATGGATTTCAGAACATGGGGAATTTTATGTCGCTCAAAGTTTGGCTGGTTTTTTGTTGGTTTTTTCTTTTCCTTGATATATTTATTACCTGGTCACTTGCTCTCTCTAAATCTTGCAGAAGCAAAGGTAAACTGTCACAGCTGTGACTTTCTGCTTTCTGTTTTTTGGTTAGGAGGCTGCTGGTTGAGGATCAAGCTTTATGGAGCTACCCATGAGTTTCTGGATGAAATGATGGGAGCTCATGTGTATTTACATGGTGCAAACACCGTTTTGCCTAAAGCAAAACTTAACACATAAGTAAGCCAGAATTCTTACTCGGGCAGCCCAATTCTTCTGCATCTAATGTGGAAACAGACGTTGCAGCAATGGAACATCCCATGCAAAGAGGAGTCAGGGAGCCTGTCCTCCCCACACGAGCCCATTGGAGTCTGAAGACTTGACGTCAAGCCTCAGACTGCAGTGTTTCCATGCACTAATATGTTTAATAATTAATTAGCTTTGCATTTTATGTTGGCCTAGAGGAAAGGGTGTTTGTTTGCACAAAGTAATCCTTCATTATAGAAACAGAAAGAGCCTTTCTAGAACTGGAAGGTACAATGTTACTAAGGAAATGTATAAGGAAACTAAGACCAGCAGAAATAAATTTCTTGCAAATACTAATTGTGAAGAAAATGCTTCAGTTTTCAAGAGAGAGTCTGAGCTGATGCGTTCAAGTTGAGGGGAAAAAGCAATTAAGTGCTAGGAAGTTTGATCCTGCTGTGCTAAGACGTGCTGCTGGGGGATGACAGATAGCTCATTTTTCCAGAAAGACCCTGGAAGAAAGTAATTGTGGAGATGTGGAGAGAACAGCCACCAGCGTCTGGACCCACGTCAGTTCCATGCCTGCGGAGTGCCAGAAGCGTATCACTGGACCCTGGCTGGGAAGTCCCATTGGCTCCTATTTACACTCTAGAGAAGTGTTAGAGGAATTAATTCAGTTATACTGTGGCAGCAGGGAGTTTGCCTCATATGTGAAATAATGTATTTCTTTCAAAATGGTGTTTTTTTGGTGTTGCTGTTATATTCTGTTTTGCATTCCAACTTGGACATAGGAGTGGCCCCAGTAGCGAACACTTCAGCTGTCTAACTTGGAACAAAAGGACCCAAGTTGCTTTAATGTACTCGCTCATACATGTGAAAGTTGGACTCTATCCATGTAAAGAAAACAAATGCTCATGCACATCCCTCAGTATCTGCTGAGCTCCATCCCTATCAGAGTCCCAAACGGGCTGCTTGCTGGCCAGTGAGTGTTCTGTTTGAGGTTTAAAATAATTACCTTGTCAGCTTTCTGTAGCATTTATTCTTTGAATGCAAAACAAGGTCAGACTCTCCTGCTATGGATCCCTGCTGTAATTGCTCTATTACTGTTTTGAATACATGGTGTAGATCTGTTTCCTGGCAAGACATGCAAGTTAAACCTCACTTTTACAGATAAGCTTTGTTTTGTTTACTGTGCTACTGCTCAGATGAAAAATTGCTTGCTTGTAAAGCTGCCTGTGTTTTTATTTATTCCATATAGCCTGAACTCAGTGGCAAAATTGCACGTGTGATAGAGAACCAGGAAATGCCCCGTTAGACATTTTTTTTCACTTGTTTTCTTCATGCTGCAGCCCAACTCAGGATGTGCAGTTATTTCTTTTCATTTACGTTATAATTAGTTTTACCAGTGTCAAGGAGAAAAATAGAGAAAACGTACAAAGAAGTGAACAGCATTTCCAGATACTGTGCTCACACCAGAACAACATGGTATGCTGCAGTCTAGCTTGAGCCTCTGCCTGATGAAAGCTTATTGCAGTGTGGTAGCAAGGCACCAGGGATGGTTTCCTGCTGCAGGACGCAGCTCCAGGGTCTGAGGGCCTTAAACTGCTGAGGAGCATCAGTGCCTGAAGCCTGGATGCAGCTGGGTGCCTCCTGCTGCTTGCTCCCTTTCATCCTCTGGCAGCTCCTGGCTGCCACCAGACCTGAGCCAGCCTCCTGGGGCTGCATGCAGCATTGCATGTAGTGACTTCAGCTCTCCAGGTTGTTTCTCTCCATGATGGTACATGGAGATCTCAGTGCCATGCATGTAAGGTTTGTGTTCTGCACCAAGAGTTGTATAGAAATAACTCTTACTTTCTTTCCTTTGCTTCAAGTCTGCCACTGGGCTATTTCAGACTTGTGCTGCAGAATTTATAGTTGAGATATTTTAATATTGGTGCTAGATAAACAAAGACCATTAGCAGGGTGTCACTGCCTGTGAATATACCATCCTGATGGCAGCCTAGCATCTCCTACCTTTTGCCCAGATAGCTTTCTTATGTGACTTTCAGACTGTTTCTGGATGCTACATCGTATGGATATATTAACTACCTGTATGCGTTGAAGCTTTGTGATCCCTGTGCAGTGGCTCTGTCTAGGACTCTGTCTGGTACTGTCATTCCTCTGGGCAGGTCTTCTGTGTGTTGAGAGCAGTCTGATGGCTGTTTCTCTAAGAAGCAGTGTGGATATCTGTGGCTGTTACCTATGCTTAAGTCGAATTTGTCCCTGGTCCGAAAGCTGTGCAGCAAAAGGATAACTGCTTTTGTAAAAGAACCCTGTTTTGGATGGCTGTTGTTTGGTATCAGAGCAGATGGACAGATCTTACTGCCACGTGACAACCAGAACCAGATGGTTTCAGTTACTCTGCATGAGGTAGAACATTTTGTTTCTAACTTGGGAGTTCACATCCATTCAAACCTCTAGACCAAAATAAATAGTCAGTGCTCTCCGAGCTCAAAGTGCTTCCATATGAGAACCTGAGGAGTCCCCTGGTATTCATTTGTTAGCAGGTAAATGGTCTCAGAGACTGACCGTGCTGCTAGGCTGGGTGCCTTCAAGAAGCATGGAGATAACCGTAGGATTCCTGAATTTTTTAGATGTTACTGTTTAGAAGAGCCAACTTGTGTGAAGGTGGAAGATAGCTTTGTGTCCTCCTCACAAAATACGACAGGCAATAAGATATAATACTCCATCCATTAGAAGGCTGCTGTAACAATACTAATGTGGTTAAAATGGGAAAGCAAACCCGACTGCAGAGCTGTTATCATCAATGTAGGAGTGCTAACATGTTTAACAAATGCCAGATCAGAGCAACAACAGCACAAATTTCATTTAAACTAGAACTAGTAAGCATGTGCTGATTTAAAAAGAAATAAAATACATCAGACTTACCGGGACAGTTATAGTGGTAACACTTGACATGGCAGCTAAGTGGAATTTTGCACGCAATCCTTTTCCTCATCCATCTATAGAATTATTCTGGTTAAAATTAATCTGTACGACTCAAGTGTCAAATGTTCGTAATTAAGCACTTACAAAGAAGCTGCTGAAATGTATGTAGGATTTATTTGGTAGATAGTTTCAATCAGTGAGTTCTGAGACATGAGCATGTTCATGGAAAATTCTGTGAGCTGGAAATCAAGCCAAAATGATTAAGTGAAAGATAAATGGTGCCAGCTCTTGTTAAAATATTAGAGCAAGAAAACCATCTTGTGCAGGTCTGGTCTTAGGACAAGTGGCTAATTTCTGTGAGCGCTGCAGTAATGAATGGTTGGACTGTATGGATGTGAAGTTTACCTTTGCCATGCAGTGCTGTCCTAGTTTTTATTTCAGCTTTCCACATAATAGGTCAGGTTTCTACAGGATGCTGGCTGCATCTACAGGATCGTGGCTATAAATATTGCAGTGAGCAGCCTGGTGCTTCCATCTATCACTGGCCTCTGGTGGGAGGAAGCGAAACTGCTTGACTCTTTGTCAAAGATGGGATTTCTCCAAGTAACCTGAAGTAGTCTGGTGTGTTGCTCTTGCTATAAATCAGTGAGAGCTCTGTGTTCAACTCTTGTAAGTTCATTGAAAAGATCCTGGGCTGTGCTCTGGGACAGAGTGAGCTGTGTGAAATTCTGCACGACCACCTTGCGCTGTTCTGCATGATGAAACCTGATGTGGACATAAAGTTATAACAGTCACTCTGAGTCTAGTTTGAATGAGCCCTGGCTGTGTTTTCAAGTAGTCTGAGCTTGTACCTGGAATTAGGGAGTACAAGCTAGCTCAGTCTTACCGTTTATACGTGGGGTTGTAAACAGCTCAAGTGGATAGCAGTAGTACTACTTTAGTCGCTCACAAAGTGA
Organism: Pavo muticus; assembly: GCA_016647715.1. Lineage (NCBI taxonomy): Eukaryota > Metazoa > Chordata > Aves > Galliformes > Phasianidae > Pavo > Pavo muticus. Next base: position 2,928,002 of record JACDJE010000029.1, on the reverse strand, counting down.
ACAGGGACATAATGTTCTTCGTCATGCATTATCTATCTTCTCAAACATTGCTTTTGTTTAAATGTTACATCCTTAATTTCTTTGTCCACAGAGAGCAAATGGAAAGAGTGACCTCAGTGTTTGCATCAAACCAGTCAGCAAAAGTGCGTTACCAGTGCTCACGACAGAACTAGATTGTTTGGTTACCTGATGAGTAAAAGGTTGTTTTACTTTTTTTCTTGGTTTCTCCAAGAGTATGCAATGAGATTGTGAAAGCTGAGACCCAACAACTATAGATGTACTAATGATAAAGTAGAGAAACAGGCCCTGTTATCAGGGAAGAGTATTCGATATCAAACTAGAGCTAAACAGTTGAAACTCTTAGATAAGTAGTTTTAAAAAAAGGAGGAGGAGAGGAGAGGATGGGGTATCATGTATGCTTTCTTGATGACTGAGTATCCTCTTTTCTGCCTATTCATCTTTTATGAAACACAGGTGAAATGAATTGGTGCAAGTCTGAAATAGATCTATAGCTGAACCCTTCATTCGTTGTTCATTGTGCAGAGCTGAGTACGGCAGAAGCTTCTGCCTAAGGCTTCTAGCTACATCCAAGATATGGTGAATTAGCTATAACCTTTACTGGTCCCCACGGGAACCTTGTGCTTTCCTATGTCAGTTAATTTAAAAAATGTCTGTCAGTGAAATTTAGCAATTTAGAAGTTACTCTGATTCAATCATTATGTGTGATTGTCATTTCTGAGTTTGGGTGGAGAAGTGTGACAAATTGGGGTCTGAACATATTTGCAGGCTAGAGGAAAAAAAAAGGTAACGATGAAAATCAGTTGTTTACACTGGTGAAACGACAGTTGTGAGTCTGGGCACCATCTGAAGATTGATCTTTACAGCATTTCAGTCTATTGATTTTTGCATTACCATTTAGACCCTAAAACTTCACAGGTGATTGTACTTTTCTTTTAGTTGTAAAACCTTTCCATTTCTCATGCAATTCAGATACAGTTCAGAATGAAGTCCAGACAGAACTGATACAGGTTGTTTTCTCTCTCCTTTGTGATGGGATTAAAATACTCAATTTCCTTATATAAAATACCTTTTTTCCCTTCTATCTGAAGACATTTTATCCACATTAAATATATTGGTAGATAGAGAAACCAATATTCCAAGCTCCAAAAACTGAAGCATGCTTAAGTAATTAATTAAAAACCTATATTTTCCATGCCTAACTGATGTAATAAAGAAAGATCGGCACATGCTGGGTTAACCACAACTTCTGTCAGCAATAAACTTTTGTCATCCATCAGTGGGTAGTAACAAATAGTAAGAAGACATTTCGTAGTTGACTGAAAGGTCAGTGAGGGAGGGAAAGAGGCGGTGGTGCAATTTGCTTTCCTTTCTCATCATTATTGCTAACATCGGGGCAGATTTGGTTTATCTTTTATTTACCATCTAGCACAGAACTCTTGAACCCACTCACAGCTGTTAGCCTCCATTGTGAAGTGACGATCGTACAGTGAAATACTGGAGCTGAGATGAGTTGTCTCCAGTTCATGATGATGTGAGTAATGGACTCATTCATCTCTGATGGTCTTCTATTAATATGGATAAATGTCCATGACTTTCTGCTACCGCAGTCAAGCAACTTCATAAAAGCAAGGAAAACAGCAATGCTCTGAAATGTTACTTTTCCTTGACTCCATTGAAAATGTTTTCTTGAAGCTCCTTTGCACTGCTTGTTTCAAACCTAGTACCTTGAATCTGCTTTTTTGGTTTTTTAATGGGGCAGTTTTGTTTTTAACTACTGCCCATCAGCTTTTCTCCCATACAGCATCTATTTTTCTCCAGAAATTGACTTTTTTTATGGGAACTGGAAGACTTGTTCAGTGTGGTCTAGCAATAGAAACTTCCTTGAGAAGCACTTTCTATCCATCAGCTATTGCTTGACAGCCTAGCGTAAAACAGACGTGGAGAATAAAGGGTTTGTAAAGAAAGAGTTACGAGCCTTCCTTAAGTGTTGGGAAGGGCCAATACCTTTGCATTAGTACAATTCACCTTTTTTGTGCCTTCTTGAGTAGTTCTTGTCACTAGCCACCTTATTTTGGTCTGAGCTGCTTTTATAGCCATATTTCCTTAGAGTTTGAGTTCATGACTTTGCTTTTAGGCACTACATTAGCTGAGCACTTGCACACACTTGTCCTACACACTTTATTGTGTGGACACTGATTTAAAAATAATGCTGAATAACACTTTGCTGAAATTCAGAGTGTCCTTGAGTAGCTGTATCTTACCCCCTCTCCATCTCTGAGATGTAGATACCAGTTATTTTTAGCAGGGTTAAGCTATATCTTAATGCCATGTTTCAAATGTAACAAACTTTATTTCAAGTGTCTTTTCTCCGTGTTCTTAGAGCTGATGTCACACTGGACCTTGGAGTAACAATAGGAGTCTATCCTTTTGGTTATGTTCCTAAAAGGACAGAGAATTGTGTTGTAGATCAGAAGAGAGGGAAAGCAACTTTAGGTAGTACTAATTGCTGTCAATATTGGTCTACCTTTGTTAGGAATAAACCATGGTCACTGAAATGTGCATACAACTAAATTGTTATTTATTATAATTTGAATTTTCTGTATGGCACGCTGATAGAAAGAAGAGATTTGTGATGTATTATTTGATCATATTAAATATTTACCAAATATCTGTTGTTAAAGAGATACCTGATACATACATATAGATTCACCCACTAATACGTATTGACAACAGCACTTAGCATTTTATAGTTTCAGTAGTGCTGTGCAAACATTAATTAAATGAATTCTATCAATAAATGAATCAGTAAACAAGTACTAATTAGACAATGCTATTTTACATGCAACTGAAACAAGAATATTAACAGCTGTAATTGCCTAAGATTCTCCTAGTATTAGTAGAAACGGGTTGCCCAGCATCTCAGAGCACTTGCCAGGGCTAAGCTGCAAGGAGCGTTTAGTTTATAATTGAAAACCGTGCCCTGTGAGTCTTAGTTCTGGTTCTGTCCTATAAGTGCCACAATGGTGGGGAAAAAAGAGCCAAAAGGGAATATGGAAATTAAATGCACCTGGACAGGATAATCTTGGTGGGGAGGATATTTGAGGTGTGAAAAATTTCACAACGTATTACCATCTTGGGAGATGCTTTGAAAACACAGCAGGGCCTTGAAAGAGCAGCAAGAGACCCGGAGGCGCCTTGTTTCTCCAGTTAGGAGACAACTGTGAATAGCATTAGTCTTGTTAGCCTTTAGTTGTAAAATATAAAAGTAGCAGATCCGCTTCTGGGATACTGTCTTTTTTTTTTTTTCCTGGTCTTCTTAAAGCATTAACTGTCATGTGTTAAATGAACTAATTAGTTAACCAGGTCAGATACTGACCAGTTTTCTGGCTGTGATAGCACAGTTTTGCTACTAGCAGAGGCACGTTAAGAAAGTTATGTTTAGGGACTGATATTTCTCCAAAGAATGTCTGGAGTCTAATTTCTGTTTGCTTTTCTGGGTATGAGTTTTCTGTTTAGTTTTTGCTTGTTTTGTTGGCGCTCTTCTTCCCACAGGATCCTCAACATCTGTGTATGAGGACATAATGATGATTACTGAGCTTTCACTTAAGGCTTTCAATCCAACAGTAACAATCACCAACTCCAGGTAACGATGGTCTGGATCAATCCATATGGTCCAATGTGAGTGCTGGTGTTTAAGCAAGAACATTCATCTCTAAATCCAAGAAGTATCCTGCTTTGGCTGTATTCAGCAATGCACGTGATAGAATCAATAATGTGTTCTGTGGTTACTGGGGAGTAACAGATAAAACTCTAAAATGCACAGATCCATTCATCTAATGTAAAATGTCTCTTTTAAAAGCCTGAAATGGCTTGTACAGTTCACTGATAAAACTCACAGCAAATCCACAACCTTGTTGCTGATGACTTATGCAACTGTTGCAGGCTTTCAGGATAAAGCTCTTCAGCGACAAACTTAAGTGATGTGCGCACAATAAAACATAAAAGCTTAGAGTCATTCAATTGTAAATCAAATTACAAACATTGTGAACTTGAGACCAAACCAATGGGGCAGTTTCTTGTAAGCGCTTGCAAGCACTGTGTGTGATAGTCTAAGAACAATACTAATGAGAAGTTGAGAATTATACTTTTGATATCAGAATTGACCTACCTGAATATGGATAGATATGCTCTTCTTACAGTCTCTGGAGCAAAAAAGATGCTCCTGGGGCACAGCTCTGCTCACCTAGCATGGCCACCTAAAATAGGTCAGATGAATCATGCTCTGAAAGTACCTTTTTTTTCCTTTTTTTTGCAGTGAATTGTATGGGGAGCTCACATGAATTCTGAATTTCACATGGACAGACTGGACATGTAATCATAATTCTAGTCAGTCAAAAGCTGGTCCCTTTTCTTCTATTTACTTTCTGCATTTCCCTTAATCTTGTGCTTACTGTATTTAAAAGGGACTAGAAATAAAACTTATAAAATAATACCTTGTTTGGCAGCCTTTGGATACCACATCTGCATTTATAATGTTTCTAGAGGAAATAATATTTCAGGAACCATTGGAAACTATTATTGGTGGCTCAAGAAAGACTTAATGTAACTTTTAAGCAGCGTTGCTGTGTTCTAATAGATAACCAATATCCTGAGAATAACATACATCCTTGTTACCATGTATATTATAATATTTCTATTGACTTCTGGAAAAAGGAAGAACAGATCAATGATCTCTCAACCAAGTAGCCACAATCCTTTCTTATTACTGCCTGTTGATTGGAAGAACGTACACAGAGATAAGAACATATGTAAGTAGCTAAGCCAGGCACTTCTGAATTAGCCAGCAGAAGAAATGCCTAACTGTGTGAATCTCAGCTGACTTCACGGGGATCGTCTTGTGTATAATGGATGTTTTAATGAGATTTACGTTTTGGAAGTGTTGAAGCTGTGGCTAATGCCTCCACCTGCCAAATTTGTCAAGATAAATAGGATTAGGTTTGATTATTACATGGATGGAGACAACTAACTAACATGTAGTGCAGTAAGTACAGTGTGAAGTGGGCCAGGAAGACCAAGTCAGAGCATTCAACCCTGGGGCCTGGTTGCTGCAGCCTTCAAGGCTGTTTGGAGCTTGTGTAGATTCTACCTGAGCTCTTTTAGCTGAGGCTTTTGAGTAATTATAATGAACTAATGAGAAAGTGTGAAATCCTTGCCTGGGGCCTTGGGCACCCTATGGACTGGGTTTCATGTTGAGCAAGCTCTGGCAGAGCTTTAGCCCTCTATGCTATTCCACACTTCTCTACCACCATTTGAATTAATCCTTTCTTATTCGTACTTTGTTCTGTTCTATTTCTATGCCTTGAGCTGCCTGAGTTTCTAGCTGGCTCTACTTGTATGTGGTCCTCGTCGCTATAGTGAGTGAGTGCCTTTGACTTCAGATTTGGCTCCCATCTGTATATTTAAAAGTAAAACGATTTCTAATGCTAATCAGAGTGAGGGAAAATGAGAGAAAGAGTTTTAAAAATTCATATTGAATATTTATAAGCATCCTCGGTGCATTTGGTGAAGCTGGGATGAAAAGGTTTCTAAAAGGCTTCTAATTTCTGCTGCGAGGCACTTCGTTGTGCTTCAGCTATAATGGCAACTGAAGGAGCAGGGCCTGAGGGGCCTGTGAAGGCTCCAAACACATTTTCTTGTGCCGGGTCCAGGTTGTATGATTACTGAGCAGTAATGGGATGAAAACTCACCTGAGGAGATTTATGGCCCCTTTTAAAGGCAGGAGCTGTGCTTAGGCTATGTTGAGGAGAGATGCTTTGTGTTAGTATGCTTTATTTTTTTTAAATTGAGAGCAGATAGTTATTGGTTTTTTCCTCAGAGCAGATAAAAGGTTTCTTCAGCACCAGTCTTGGTTTGTACCCCTGTGTACCAGCCCCATATTTGTGCAGGCAAGGAGAGCCCTGAAGAAGGTCTTTGTCATCTTATCTGGATAAGGAATTTTGGTTGATCATACTGACAGATCCATTTATGCTGATTTCAGTGGTGATCAAGAAAGGTGACCCTGGGGAAACTGTTATAAAACAGCTTTTGCTTTTGTTCTTTCATTATTTTTGCTCAGAAGTTGTTACAGATGTTGTCTCCATTGCAGACTAGGGAAAGGAACCATAGCAATGGGTTCAAGTAATCTGTTATTTACTTTTTTAGATTAATATGGTATCGGGGAAGAATTGCTGGAAATGAGACACAAAACCCAGCAGAGTACTTCGGGGATGCTGTGTTAAAGGGTGCAGCAGGACAGGCTGCATGTGAAGCCTAGGCAGAGAGAAGACCCCTTAAAACAGGACAGAGCTATCCAGTCTGTTCTTGCTTCCTGTGTATTCTATAATTTGCTTGTGAGACGTACAGGAAATAGAGCCCTGAAGCTAGTCAGTGCCATTTGATGGGAAAGATAAGCCTGGGAACCAAGGTTCCTCTTTGGGTTTGCATTGCATTTGTCACTTCTTAAATCTAGAGACAAGCTGTGAGTACTGGACCTCACTGTGTCGAGCTAAAATAGTGATCCCACTGATGGCTTTATTCAATATTTTGTTAGTTTCTAATGTTAGCATTTATTGGTTCTTCATAATTCATTTGCTGCAAACATAAACTCCTGGCTAGATTGTACCTTTTTTCCCCACCGTTGTGTCTCTCCAAGGTGGCCCAGATGCTGCTGGTTTAGTTAAGGGACACAGCTGGAGTTTAGTCTTTCTGTGGCTTCTTTTCTTTAAACCCCTGCACTGCTGTGCAGCTGATCTTGGTGTCCTGTGCTTTCAGACAGACAAGACTAGATCTGATGCCACTGTGCATTGTCCAGTACGAGACTGACAAGGAAATGCAGTTGGACCTTCTCTGTCAAGCAGACAAAGTGGGATGCATATCTACTCCAAGGGAGCTGCTTGCTACCCTGACCTGGACCAGGTGCCTGTGAGGAAGAGGATACCTTATCACTGCTTTTCCTTCTTGGAGTAGATCTGCTGCTGGAGGCTCAGCAGTGTGCTGTGCCTTTTGTTTCCCTTTTGTCCCTTTCACTATTGTGTGGTACAGCCCCTGAGCCCCCATTAGGAGTAGTTGTTTGCTGACAGGCTCTAACATTAGAGTTCAGCAGCCCAGAAGCAATGCAAGCAGGGTAGAATCCTAGCTGCCTATTTCACAGAATCACAGAATCGTAGGGGTTGGAAGGGACCTCCAGAGATCATCGAGTCCAACCCCCCTGCCAAAGCATGTTCCCTACACCAGGTCGCACAGGTGGGCGTCCAGGCGAGTCTTGAATATCTCCAGAGAAGGAGACTCCACAACCCCTCTGGGCAGCCTGTTCCAGTGAACAGGCCCCTTTTCTTGAGGTCTACATCTAGGACAGCACCAGGTAAATTTCCTGCATGGGAAAGACTGCATATGAAAGGAGGGGAGTGCAGGAAGACTGCGGACCGTGAGTTTATCTTATTTTTATTTTGGTACTAATTGCACCTGTACTGCTCTATTGCAGCAGTAATCTGATAAAAGCAGAGATCCTAGCCGTTTCCCTTTCTAGATAAGCCTCTTCCATTTAAAGAGTTATTTTCTTTCCTCCACTTAGTTGAACACTGAAATTTCAAAAGTAATTTTCTGGTTCTCATTCTTTTCTGGAAGGAGGTTAAGTACTTCATCAAGGCAGTTGCAAAGCTGAAGAAAAGGTTGGCACAGATTGACGGATGAGGGCTTGCTCTCCTTGCTGTGTTCAATTAGTGATTCTGTTTTTTACTTGTGTCTTTTTCACCAGTAATTTTATACAAGTCATTACATTACATAATTCCTGCATTTCTCAGTCTGTCTTATTTATACATCAAGGCAATAGTAGGCCTATTTTTTATCGCTCTTAATGATCCTTACTTTAATTTTCAAGTGCTTTTCAGTAATTAGTAATCTTACATAATTGCTAGTTTTTGTGTGAGGACAGGAAGCTTTGTTTCTTTCTTACAGAAAGAGCCACAAGATTGAGTGAATTATTCACCCATGTTTTGTGCACAGTCTGCTGCTGAAGTAGGATTCTACTCCAATTCAGTTTCAGCTTTACAGTGAACGTATTACGGAGTAAGCTACTGCTGGTGGATCTTCAGGGCTTGTGGTGCATGTAAGCCCTTTGGTTTTTATTTCACATTGTTACATGCAGTGTTTATGTGGTCATGCTGAGCTCCCAGAAAACCTAATGGCAGCAAAAGCAATCCAGCTGTCAGGTACCAGCATCCTGGCATTTGAGTCAGTATCAGGAATCTGTCAAACATGAAGCACTTCAGTGGCTTCGTGGATTTCATTGCAAAACCCTTGTTAGTGCATGTTTGGTCCTAGGCACTTTGCTGGCATCTGACTTTCCCTGCCTTCCTATAGTTTAAAGATTTCCTGAAGAGTTTAGATTCTTCCTGCACATGGCTATTTTTGCTGTTATTCACAACTCATGGTGTTCGATCATGCCATGTTTCACTTATTGCCTAGGTTAGCCCCCTTCCCGTCTATCCACCCACAGCTTCACTGAAGGTGTACAAAAACTGCAAACTGTAAAACATCTGAGTTTCCTGAAGATTATTGGGGTATCTATTAGAGTGGCGAGGCCCTGGCACTGCTGCCCAGAGAGCTGTGCCCCATCCCTGGAGGTGCCCAAGGCCAGGCTGGATGGGCCCTGGGCAGCCTGAGCTGGTGGGGGGCAGCCAGCCCGTGGCAAGGGTTGGGGCTGGGGAGGGCTTTGAGGTCACTTCCAACCCAGGCTATTCTATGGTCTATGGAAATAGCAGAATAATCAGTTAAGTGCTTCAAGATTACCTGTGAATTTGTCCGTGGATCTGGTTGCTTCCATGTGATACTGTTATTGCTTTCTCATGTGGTTGAACTTTAACACTCTGACTATAAAGGTTTACTGTGTGGTGTATTTCCTCATTCTAGTTGGTACTAATCCTTCACCAAAAATGAATGAGTACGTGTCGTGTATCTTCAATATCCTTCCAGATATCTCTAGTATCACTAAGAGTCTTCCTTAATGGAAGAATATCGAGATCAATATTTGACTGGAATGGATTTGAGTGTTTGATACTGAGACAGGAAGAAGGGAAACTGCCTGATTTCACTGAGAGAGTTAGATGGGAAATTGGACCACAGCTTCTGATAGATGGTAATGGTTAGTACAGCTAGTTGTATTTCAAAGTGTAACTGATCTGGCTACTTAGATTTTTTTTTTTCTGCTTATTTTTGAGGTGTTATATATCCTACTTGAGGGAAGAGCCATTTTCTCAAGAGCCAGATCTATTGACAAACTCTGCATCACAAAATTACCTTATTATCCATTTCATGAAGTTACCAGATGTAAACTTTTAAAATATGGAACATGAATCCGTTTATTAAAAAATTAGCTAAAACTGAACAGAATTGGAGCCTTAAGAGGCATAGCCATGAGGATAGATGAGAGGTGTTGGAGACCACTATGGTCATTGCTGTGAGCTTTTTGTGGTCTTGTTTCCCCTTCAGATTCGGCTGTGTTGTTCTTCATGTGTGTATGAAGCTGATACAAGATATTGTGGTTATTTGCCCAGAAAAGCTCTCCAGACAGAGCTGAGACTCAGCTCCAAGAGACCACAATGATTTTAATGAAATCTGCTTAACCTGCAGTTAGAAGGAGGTCTTTGTATTGGAATGGAATGCTTTGATTTTTTTTTTAAAGTTCCTTTGCATTAGTGTATCACACACAGTGGGATTTTAAAAGTAAAAATGGAACGCTTTGATTTCAAACCCTCTGTCAATGAAATAGCATAAAAAGAAGACTTTGCAGGAAAAATATTTAAATCTCATTTTTGAGATGTGACCAAATTTTAAACTGTCAGAATTCCCTGAGAATACTTACATTCCCTTGCTACTCCACACATATGCCAAAATACATTTGCAGAACTGCAACAGATACTGTGATAAATGTAATGAAACGGGAAATAATGTCATAACAGGAAAACTGTATCTGTGAACTGCTTGTAGCTGTATACAGATATGACAACAGGATCCTGCTGCCCTTGTTCATCCCAGGATTTGGCAATAATGGCATTGCCTCTGATGCATTCTAATGACTGAAACACTTGTGTAACGCCTTACTGTTGGAGGATGGTTTGTGGTAGTTTCAAATCATTTGCAGTTGATTTTGTTCTTTTACTCCATCTTTTTCAGGAAGTGGGAGATTGCCCTTCAGAATATTAGTGCTGGTAACCTTAAACTTAAGGTAAAAATAATACCAAGTGTGCATACAAGTTATACACTGTAAAACTGCAGCAAATAACCTTAATGCTGCTGGGCACACCTTTCAAAAGTAACTTGGAAGTGATGTTCTCAAGAGTGATTTGGGCGTTGTGGTGTAACTCCTCACAAGTCTTGTTTTGTTGACATCTGAGTCACCTCTCAGGTAGCGATTTCCATGACATCCTTACTAGTGGCTGATAATTCTGTGTTTTTCTCTCTTCCTCAGCTCCCTTTTCTAGATACTGGTTACTACTTCTATCACAATGGCATTGCCAAGGCCAGAAGAAGACGAAGTCTTCAACATAAGCTTCATCTGGAAAAGGATTCCAGGGTAAGTGTTTTTACATTATTTGCACCTGTCATAGGTTGTGGTCTTATTTTTTGAAGTCTACAAGCTGGCAATAGCACATTCTTTTTTTTTTTTATTTTTGTCTGAGTTTTACACCAGAGTAATACTGGGCTGGAGTGGGGCCAGTGACAGGAAAAAGTGCATTTGCTGCCCAAGTAAAGTAGATAAGCCTGAGGAGTGATATCATGACAGCAAATAGATTAATTTTTAATCCTTCAGTAGGCTTTAAACTCTCTGTGCTGCAAGCAAAAAAAGAGGAGAGAACAATTTTATCCAGGGAATTTTATTGCCAGATATTATATGTTACTGGAACACTTAAGAAAATGAAAAAATGAATAGGAAAAAAAAAAGTTACATAAGATTGTAATTACTGTGACACCGCAGGAGTCAAGATCTGATGAATTCCCAACTTAACTTTCCCACTTTTGCAGGAGTATCAAGTGGTTCTTGACCCTTGTCCAACAGGGATGCTTGCGGCCAGTCCTGGGCCTGCTGATGCTCACTGCAGCCTCAGACTGAGCACTCCTGTACTTGTTCCAGACTGGCAATTTGATGTGCTATCTCAGACTTGGTGTGTCTAAGAAAGTATTAAAAAGAGCTTAAATGAGTCTATTTTCTCTTTCAGAAATGCCTTCTTTTGCAGTCTTCCAATATTTGTGGTCTCTAGACTCTTAGTTGGTTTCTGTCACATGCAATGAAATCTCATTTTTGCTGATTTGATTAATGTTTATATCTAAAGAGAGGTGAGAGGCAAATGGATTAGGTCAGGCTCTTGGTGGTGTGTAGCAATAGGTCAAGGAGTAATGGCCTAAAACAGAACTTAGGAAGTTCCATACAAAAATGCAGAAGAAGCCCTTTATAGTAAGGGCGCCAGAGCACTGGAACAGACTGCCCTGAGAGGTGGTGGAGTCTCCTTCTGTGGAGATACTCAAGGCCCATCTGGATGCCTACCTGTGTGACCTGTAGTAGGGAGCTGCTTTAGCAGGTGGTTGGACTCAATGATCTCTTGAGGTCCCTTCCAACCCCTGCAATTCTGTGATTCTGGAATTCTTTCTGTTTCTGCGCACCAAAGGCTTTGCTCTCCTTGGTTTCAGTGAATAAAGTCCTGTATTAAAATAATTAGGACTATTTCCTCTGTGAGGAAAAGAATGATCCTGGGTGTGCCCCAACCTTGTGGGTTGCACTGGGAGATGGAAGTGGAGTTGAAGCACTATTTCATTTCCATAAGTGATAGGACAGCTTCTTATCTAGCCCTCCTACCTACTCTGCCCTGTTAAGTGGTCTTTGAGTTCTAATGATACCATATAGGTCGGTTGGTTTTTGTAATAGAGTTTGAGAGCACTTAAAATCTTTACTTTTATTTTCCTTCTTTCTTTTGTATGTGGAACTTGGGGAAATCATTGAAATTCCTGTCATTTTTGTGCGTAAGTGGAAACATCAGTTGTGTTGACAGTTCTTAATTTCAAACTCCAAAAATAATTTCTGAGTTTAACGGCAGTTTTCTGGACCATTTATACTCAATGTTGTTTAGCAACAGATGTCAGCACTGTCATGGTTAATATGTTAAGACATAAAGCCAAAAATAAAATGTTCCTGTTGCTGGGCTAGCAAGGAAGCAAACTGACTGCTTCCACCACACAGCCTTCCAAATCTCTTGGGAACCACTATGGCAAATGTCGTAGTTGCTTAGCCCTACCCAAATTCTGTGAGATAGTGGGCTGCAGTTGTTCTGTATACTTTTCACTTTTAAAGGGATTACAATTCCTCACTAATCTTAATTATTAGTTGAAAAACAGCACAGATGTTCACTCAATTAATTAATGTTCTTTAATCAAGGAAGTCCCTTGAGGAACCATGTCAGTTTTTCAAGAGTCTGGAGAGATACATGGCAGAGCACTATGCAAACAGGTTACTGCATCATCTTCATGCTCTACTTGTCTTTTTAAAATGCTTCAAAAAGCTTTTATGCATAAAATTTACTGTATGTTTTTACCAAAGTAATTTGGAGATATGCTAAACATACAGAGTTGTCCCATGATAAAAGTCATTGGTGTCCAGAGGGAAGGAGTGGAATGTTATTAAGATAACTTCCTAGAAGAGATCCAATATTTATTCAGAGGAACAGCCTGAAATATGATTAATTTGACATTATTTTATAGAACAGTATCACTGAGGCCTGAAGCAGTACTGGCAGCAGGTGAAGGCATGCATAATAGTGTCATATGTGTTGTGCTGTTGAACTGTTTAATGGAAAAATGCAGGTTCATAAAAGCACTGTGCCTTTGATTTCCTCTCAGGTATCCTCGCTCTCAGGATGGCAAATGCCAGAGTGAGCTGAACTGTTTCAAATGGAGGCTGTTTTGTTCTTGATATTAGAGTCTCTGACATACAGAGAACCTTCTAGGAGAAGTTTGTTTGGAAGCCCCTCTTTTGTAATCAGTTGCAGATTTCCATAATTTCCAGGTGCACTGTATTTTGTTATTTTCCTTATGTACCTTTGAGGCCAAAGAGATTTTGGGAAACAAACAAACAAAAAGCCTCTTTAATATTTTTCCATGTTAAAACTGAGCTTTTAATGACACAAGGCGTAGCAGAAAGATATCCAGGACTTACCATGAGAAATTGCATTTTCATCTGCCTTTATTAATGGTTTCAGCTGTAATTTGTCAGACCAAAAGATTAGCCATTAAGCTTGGTTTGCTTTGGGAAACTTCACTTAAGGATCTGCTGTTCTTTGCCCCAAAGGCTTCAAGCAGTGGGTTGGTCCATGCGATGATTTGCAGTCATGGGCAACTAGGAAGTAGAAACAGCAGGGTGACAGCAAGGGATAAGGGCCAGGAGTGACATAAAGCCCAGGAGGAGCCAGAGTAGGATGGGACCAGATATCAGCATGAAGGTGAGGGCAGAATGACTGGGACAGGCTGGAGCAAGAGCCCTTTCCTGCTCCACCATAGCTAAAAGAAAGCCATAGGATTTCCTTCATTTTAATTTTCAAAACAGATTTGAACTCTTGGCTCCTATAGAGAGCCTAAGATGGATTATTAATACATGTTTTGAAAAGTGACCACAAAAGAAAAAGGAAAGAAAAAATACACAGCCCTTAGTTACCTTTTAGAGCTATACTTTTGTATTTTTGCTGTTGTTGGGTATTTTCTGTTAGTAAATAATCTTCCACTGAAGGAGCAAGAGTTGAAACACAGTTTGTTCTAAGATTATTTTGCTTTCTTTCAAGTTTTAGATAAAACCATTTTCCTCCCACACAGTCTCTGCTGTCAGACAGCTGCCAAGATTAATTCCAGTCCAGAAAGAGGCTTTAATATACAGAGCAGAGCCATTTACTGATATCTATATGCAAGTGCATCTGTGTTGGTGTTAGGGGAATAAATACATATGCGTGGAGGGGGGAGAGGTGAAAAGAGAATCTTCCACTGAGAGTGAGTGAGTTTGGCACTTAGATGATGAGTTCTTTGGTTATAAACATCTCAGTGATGGCAATTGTTAAGTTTTCTGAAAGGGATTAGAATGGGGAACTCTGCTGATGTGCGTGATGGTACAGCAACCTGGGAGGGCAGGTGCATAGCTTCAGGATGTCATCCCTAGATGCCCAGGGTTACCATTTCTGTCATGAGACAAGGGAAGAAAAGGAGGCTATAAATGCAGAAGATCTAAGCTTTTAACAAAACAAATCATCATCGTCCATATTCTTCCTCACCTCAGATACCTCTCATGCCCCCTTAATGTGACTGGCTTTTGATTGGACCCTTGCCTCAGGTGCAATGGCAGTTACTTTGGGTGCTGCCCTGTGCTTTACCTTTGCCAACCTTATCAACCTTTGTCAGTTCTCTCATCATCTTGCTGTCTTTTAACTTATTTTCCCTTCCTCTTCCCTCTGGTTTTCAACATGCAGGGACATGTGGTCTGAGCCCCTAGCTCCCCCGCTGCCCCACCGCTTGCTGTATGAGGGCAGAATTGCCTTCACACAGTCACCTAGGACTGTGGGAAAGAAGGCTGTCAGCTTGGGAAGAGCCACTGCTTCTTAGCAGGCAGCAGCCCTCAGCAGTGGCTGTGTAGCGTAAGCCAATTTTCTGTACCCTTTCTGGCAGCATTAATGAGAGGCTTGAGATTAGTTAGAGGGAGCTTTTTATCCTACTCCCTTTGCCAGCAGATCTACTCCTTTGTAGAAGTAAAAATGTTCCCAGTGAGATCAGGAGAAGCCATTTTTCCCCAGTTCTCCAGCTAGTGTAGAGCAAGGTGACGTGGGGCTTCGGGGGCAGGAGCCATTGGTTTGTAGCTTTCCTTGTGGGTTTGGTGAGATCTCTGTAACTGCTGATGAAGGTTTAACCTGTTTCTCCAGCCTTCTGTACTGGTGACAGGCAGTTCTGTTCCTGAAACATAGTAATAGGCGTATTTTTGTTATTTCTGTGAAAATGGCCAAAATTGACATCTTCAATCTTGCTCCATGCCCCACATCTTGATTTCCCAAGTTCCTGTCCAGTGATGGTTATTTTCTTTCCCTGCTAAGCTTCTGATCAAAGCTCAGGAGGTTTCCTGAGGTGCTTTGTCCTTCTGAGAAGAAAGCTGGCTTGCTCCCAGAAGCAGAGGAGCAGCCATACCAAAATCCATCCCATAGAAAGGGTCAGCACTTAACCTGTGCACTGCAGCACTCTTGCTGCTGACTCTTTGCACTCACAAGGATTAATTTCTTTGCACTTCACCACAGCAGTGACACCAGATCTGTCCAAAACTTTCAACTTCTCCACAGTGAAGCATTATATAAAGTGAACGTAGTCCCAAGACCCACTTCTCCATCTCAAAGCTGTGGGGGAGGCATCAAGTCTCCCAGCCACATGGGGAAGTATGGATGAGTGCATGAGGACAGACGGGAGAAAATAGTAGGATAAAAAGCTATTTACGTTTTCAACTCTTATGTCAATTTGTGCTGCTGCTGCTGGTAGAGATGATAGAATTTCCAGTGAAGGCTCTTTGGAGTTTTGCCCTAATACACAGTATGCCTAGGCTGGTGTGTTGGTAGGATTACACCTGAGAAAAGTTTGGAGTAGCTGTCAATTTTATGAGACTGTTGGGCAGTATTACACAAACACTGGTGTTATCCTTTTGGAAGGAAATGGAACATTAAGTAATAAAAGCTCTGTTTAAGTACCTGTAATAAATATTGAACAGCCAAGGAAAACTCATTAGAGGAAATGTCTTCTTTCCAATGCTGAAACAAAACCAGCCACCCTCAAACCTGCACACTATTTGTTAAAACCGCATTGCTAGTTTGATCACCGAACAAGAACTGGAGACATTTCTGTCATAAATCATCCTGAAAAAAAAGTATATTGTGCAGAAAGTGGACAGTATCTTCCAGGAATGGGTCACTGTCTTATTTGTTTGTGGAGTAAGTTGTCTTGCACTTTATCTAGTGTTTGTGAGGAAGGGTTTCCACAGATCCCTGCGATTGCTTTTTGAGAACTGCCTCTGAGGGGCTCCTATCTCTAGCTGTCCCTGGCCTTTATAAACACTGTACGTGCCCAAAGAGGGGTTGGTGAAAATGGACAGCAGAAGGCCCTGCCCAGCTCTGCTTGGCATAGCTGACCGACAGTGCCTCCAGCTTTAAAGCACGTAGCTGCTCTTTAATTGAGGTATCACAACTATTGCATAGGAGTCAGCTTCTATAATAAGAATAAAAAGTACTCTGATATAAAAATAATGAGGCCTCGATTCACTCGGGTGCTTAATCTGTCACTTAGGTTGAGGAAAGCATGCTGAGCAGGTGCTGAAGGATTTCCTAGTTTCCAAGCTTGATTTCCTGATGTTATATGCCGTGTTGCTGGCTTGTTTATTTAGACTGCATATTGTATTGTAAAGTAAAATATCACAGCACTACGGAGCGAAGAAAATCAAGTATTTTGAGCAATTTGCTAGTGGAGAGAATACTGTTATATCCAGCAGAATGTAAAAGCTAGGCTGAATTGATCTATTACTTTGTGACTAGAAGAACAACTGGGGGGGAAAGCAAAAAGCAATCCAGCAACATCAGCATTTAAGAATACTGGAAATCTTGTATGGCTATGTTGTCTATAAAAGGACCATTAGCTCCACATAATAAAATAACAGGCTATCAAAATTACATTGAAGTCAAATGTGTGTGGTTTTTTATGGGAATACTATGTAACTAAAATTACAGGGTACGCTAGAACATTAGAAAACATATAAATGGATGTGCTGCAAGGTAATTGACTGTGAAGACAATGCGCTATGCAGATTCACGTGGAGTTTTCTGAAGATAAAAGCAGCAATGCAGTGCCATCCTGGGGCTGTGGTTTGAGGGAAGGTTGGGCAGTGACCCTAATGGGCTGGGGCCCTGGAAGGGGCTGTTGGCGTCGCGTTGCTTTCAGTCATGTCATTTTCATGGTTCAAGGAGATGCTTGGGATAAGGTGGGGTAGGGCAATAGGATGGAGTTTATTCCCCAAAAATATTTGTAGCTATGTGGAAGTACAGTAATTTCGTGAATAACTGTTGAGACAGCTGACCTCATTCAGCCTCTGCTCTGCTGCCTTTAAATTGCTGAGCTGGCATTAGTTACATCTCTGCTTTATTGTTGAGTTCTGTTCTCTTGACAGCAGCCTCATGCTCCAGTCTCCCTCTGCTTTTTCTATCTCCCTCTTGTTTCCTGTCCTGAGATCAGACTCTGTGTTGCAGAGCAGGCATTGCCTCTGTTATTTGCCCATGCAGTTTGCAGCACTGACTCTTTGATGTGCTCTGTTTAATATTACCGTGCAAGCAGTGGCAGTGGTGAGAATATATGCCCTGTGCTGGTGGGATGAAGGCAGAAACTGTAGGGGTGCAAAAGCATGCTCTCTCCTTTCCCAAGTTGCCAGTGTTTGAGTTATGGCAGGACCCAGCCTGCCACATCCAAACCCATCTTCAGAGTTAGCTTTGTCTTAAGTTTAGAAAGCTGCTGTATTGTTCAGTTATACATTCTTGTTTTAAAGATGAATTCATTCTGTGCTAAAAGAACTTCCCTAGAAACAGTGCAGGGCATTTCAGTATCTATTTTCTTTAGGCAAATCCCTAAGTCGAAAAGAAAATCAGGTGTACTGGTGTGTGGAAAGTTGTATCTGAGTTAAACCCTTTTAAAAGATTGGACATACATTAGTTGGTATATACATTGGGAAGTCTATGGTGTTAATTAATATTATTGTATTATTATTAATAATTAATTAATATCATTGATTGTATAGGATGCCCATGTATTTTAGTCTACACCATGGTAGAGTTATAATGGAACAAAATGAATTTCTAACAGTTCATTTGGATTCCTTCTTGACTCCAGAAAATCAGCTGTTAAAGCACTTGGGTTTTTGATGTGAAGAACAATTTACTTTCCAAGACACTGGCAATAAGTACAAGGCAGTACAGCTAAGATGTACTGTTAAATCAAAAGCAACGTGAGGTTGCAACATTTTTTGCCTTGGTGTGGTTTTCTAGGGTACATGAGTATGCCAGGACTTACATCACAGGGCTGTGACGTTTAGAAAACAACACCAACAGAAGCAAACAAAAAACCACAAACCACCACCTCTCCACTATGAGACTTGAGCTACAAGATGTAATGGCATAAGTTATTTCACGAAGTATTAGGTAGTGCATCCGCTCATGCCATTTAATATGCTTTACTTCATTTAAAATTTGATGATTATTTCCTTTGTGAACAGCATTTCAGGGTATTGTTTTTTTGCAATCTGTTCCAAAACACTACTGCTAAAAGCATACCGTGTTTCCAGATCTTCAACGTGTGTGTCTGCAGTATCCCAAGCATAATATTAATTTATTTTGCCACAAACTCAATAGCCCCGGAGCCACCAAGGAGTTATAAATACATCTGTGAAATCATTGTCTGTATGCATGATACATTCTGTGAATACAAAAAGGAGTTTATAAAGGTCAGGGAAAGTTGATTGCAGTATTGGGAGATAGAATGGAGATGAAATAAAGGCTTGAATTGAAATTGTTTCTGAAGAATTTTCTGCAGTAACGATTTGATGCTGCATTAGAACATGGCTTCTCAGTAAAATGATGCCTCTAACATCTGAGAATAGCCAATAGTAATTAAAATGCAAATACATATGTCGTGGGGGTGATGGAGTTGAATAATGCTTCCTGGCCTTCTAAACTTCCATCCTGTGGGGCAGAACAAGATTGGGTAGAGTGAAACATCGTGGAAAGACTAATAAATACTGTACCATCTCCAGATGAAATTTGTTCCCTTAGTTGCATAATATCAGCTCTACGCTGTCACGAATGGACTCTGCTCAGTGTTGCAACTTCGCTTATGCTATATGAAATGAAATCTGAATGGACATGTTTTTAAGATACTGCTTCATGTTCTGCATTGATACACATCTACTGATGTCTGAGTACTGTCTGAGTGCTGAGAGAAATACACTTATTTTGCATACAGGCTTAATATCTTGTAAACAGTCTGTCTCCATTCATTTAATCTTCATTGATTCCAATCATTATTCTTTCATACTGAGGAATATGCAGTAATGGGTCCACGAGACTTGCAAACTTGAAGTCTTCACAGAAGATCCAGAATTGCCAGATGTAATTGTTTCTTTTATACTCCTGGTCTTTCAGCAATATCACTAAGCTGATTACTGCTTGGCTCTGGCTTATGTAACACTGCAGTGCTCCTCTGAACATTAATAGCTGGTTCTCTTCTTCCTTGTCCACCCTGCACACGCTCTCTTTTTTCTTGGATGAAGTCCAGATGCGTTGGCTGCATCCTTATCAAAAAGACAGAAAAGTAAGGGAAGCCACTGTGGCTAGAAGATGCCTTGTTTTGTCTTGGAGGCTGAGGCAGAGTGATTTATTGCATTTGTTCCTGTCTAACTTGTCTTTGTCATCTAGCAAATATGACAAGCTCTGTCTCGAGCCCATCTTGTGTGTTACTCCACTGATTTCCTTGATGCTCAGCCAGCTTTCCCCTGTGCTGCTCCTGGACTGCTGGGCTGCTGTTATCCTGCCTTTGGTTCTACCCAAGTTGCTGTTGCTGTGCCTGGGGGCATTTTCTCCCTGGGGAAATGAGGATCTCTTAGCTCCAACTGGCAGCTGCTATCCTGCTATCCCAGCCCCTCTGCTTGGTGAAGCTATGTTCTACTCAGTGTGTGCTGGGCATCTTAAAAATGTGAGATACCTTTTATAAGTACCTTCATTATGGCTGTTTTCTTCAACTCAAAACAGGCTGAACTCTTCCTGTAATAGCCTGGCCCTCACGTTTTCTGGATTTGATACTGTAGGCAGCAAGCAATCTTTAACAGTTTGGACTACATTTCTGATTCTCCTAGGGCAGTGGATACTACCATAATTGAACACTGCTTTCTTTATTTTCTTTTATGGACAGTGATGCTATCCTGGGAAAATCTTCATTGGAATCCATTTTATTTCTTTTTCAGCATGAGCCTTTCTTGGAATGATTCCCTTGACTGCTATAAGAGAGTTTCTGTTTGGGCTATGTATTTTCTGAAAAGAGAAGGGGAAACCTTCGTGTTTCCTCTTCTTTTTTTTCCTTTATTTCTAGACCTAACCATATTCATATCTTGTAAATCTCAAGGATCTTTTCCTAAATTGTGTGAGGCATGTTATAAGAAAGGCTTGTGATTTGTTTCCTGTAGGGCAATCAGCGAACCAAAATTATCATTATTTTCCTAAAGGAAAAAAAAATATTTTGAAGCTTTAAATGTTTTATTTCTGATAGCTCAAGAAAAAGTAATAGAAAGAGGACCCAAACTTTCATTCTTGAAATAATGATTTGAGGCAATTTATTGAGCCAAATGGTTTCATGTATTAAAAAGCAAAAATAAAACAAAAAGTTTAGGTTTTGTTTCAACATTTCTAATTGGAACGTTTGTATGATTTTGTTTCACAATCACTTTAGATGATTTTCTTCAGCTTCATTATTTCCTTCAAAATAAAACTTCCTATTTCCAGGCACCCATAGGTCTGATTTTCCATGGTGATGGGGAAAGTAACATTTAATGAGAAGACAAGTAGATAGTAAGGGAGAGCCTCTGAAGCAAGCGTCTGATTATTGTTCTGGATTACAGTCATCTTCTGCTCATAGAAATAGATAGCTCATCTCCATCTAAAGAGGAAACCTGCGTGGA
This sequence comes from Pavo muticus, assembly GCA_016647715.1. NCBI lineage: Eukaryota > Metazoa > Chordata > Aves > Galliformes > Phasianidae > Pavo > Pavo muticus. The sequence continues at coordinate 2,907,178 of JACDJE010000029.1, read as the reverse complement.
GCAGCTTGCCATAGGAAGGAAAGATGTGTGTGTTTTGTTCAATTGCAGAGGTGGCATGTGAAGGTCTGTGCAATTTGGAGTTCAGTTATGAAATGTTTCCCCTTTTGCATGTCAGCATAAATTCAGAAGAAAATTTGAATATGTGAAAGAAATGCAAATTCCAGATTGAGATTGGAAGGTACGAAGAAGAATGTTGCTTTAAGGAGCATGAGTCCAAATGAAGTCTACTCATGTCACGCCATTGGCTTGGGATGCTGAGTGTTTTTACATAGGGAAAGAACATCTCCCAGTGAGAACAGCAAGGAATGTTACTTGCCAGACATATTCTCTCATTGTGCTTTTTGTATTAGCATGGTGCTTAAGGAGTGTGTGCAAGGTGAATTACCTACCTGACTTGAAACAATAAATATTTCAGACTAAACCAGAAAGTCCAATAAATCTTTCCAAATACTCTCTATCTGCCAAATAACAATGAGGAGAGGACTGGTTTGGTGATTTTAATACTTGCAGATCTCCCACTGCAGTGATCTGTCTGTCCATCTGAAATAGCTTGTGATATTCTGTGGTATGTAATGAATTATCTTTGACTATGTATTTCAAAACATGTTTCAAATATGGAGTATGCCTGTTTTAAAAATGCTGGCAATAAACAGGGAGAATTTTAAAGTTTCCAAAAGGTTATATAGTAAAGAAGATTGAAAATTGGAGTAGGTTCCAGATACCCAATCTGATGAAGGAAGGGGGAAAAAAAAACCAACACAAAGTTGAATTACGGCCATTTCTGGTATTCAGTGGTTTTAACAGTACCTGGGCAATAAGGAAACTGAGATGAGAGCAAGGGGGAGAAAATGAAAACAAGAGATTAGTGCAGATCCTCTGAAGCCCAGAAGACTTAGACAAACGACAGTAACCTTAAACTGTAATTACTGTTGTCATTTAGTGTTTCCACATGCATGATCTGGAGGCTCAAGGGAAATTACTGTGCTGGAGGCTATCTAAGCGTAAAATAATAACAGAATTGCATGGAGGCATTTGTCCCTGGGTATAATGTGGCACTGGTGGTCCTGCCTCTGTTCCTGCCCTTGCTTCCCCATGGCTCACTGCAGCTTTTCCCAGGGCTGTGCCTCTTCATCCTGAGTAGCAGCAGCAGATGGAGAAAGAACATTTACTTCTCTAGCATTAATAGAGTGTTGAGTAAGAAGTCTTTGTGCTCAGGAGATTCTAACCTGAACAACATTTTCCTTATTTCTTTCTTTGTTGTACAACAAGTAACTGTTTTGTTTTTTTTTTTATTATAGATTATGCACAATTTATTTGACTGAACATGCTGCAATCTATCCACGTATAATGTAGAGGTGCAGCATTTCTCAGAATGTAAAACCCAGCCCACCCAAGCCCTGGCACTCTCAGATGGTACTGCAGACCTACTTTAGGCTCCCCAAATGTGTGTTGATCAGTGGGGAAAAGAGTGGTTTTTCAGAGAGACGTATCGGTGATGTCTCAGCAATTAGGGTTGCATAGGTGTAGCACAGGTATTGTTATAAGACTTGCTTGTGGAATTCCGATCTCTCTTGAGTCTCTGCAAGGAGAAATCTGGCCCCAGCTGCCAGGAGCAGCAGTGTAATGCCAGGACATGGCATCTTCACAGCACTGATCCCAAAGTACAGCACTGCCTCCAGGCCGATGTTCTGTCTCCTTTGAGCGTATTGCTCTTAAATGGAGCTGTGCAATGAAATGATAAATAGTTTTCATCTCCTTTAGGAGGTAATTTGAAACCTCTTTTACTATGTTTTGTCCGATTAAAACAGCAGCCATTTACCTGCTCTGACTAGTGATTTTGTTGAAAGACATGATGAACGATTTCCTGCAGATTTGTGCTTTTTTGTATCACTTTCTGAGTTGGAGAGAGGGGGCATAAGAGGAAAGGAATAGGAGAGGGGTTTATCTCAGTTCTACTTTTTCTTCTTTGGTGTATTTTCCACACGAACTTCAGGTAATAATTACTTTAGTGGACAGGACTGTAGCTTTCCAGGACTCTGTGTATACAGCAGATGTCGAGAAGAAACAAACAAAATAGCCATCTGCTTCCTTCATCCCTGAACAAATCACAGCTTCCAACCCAAGCCATTCTATGATTCTGTGACTCCATTACATGCTTGTGTAAGGTATGAAGAGCTTCTGCCTCCTTCCTGCCTCAAAGTTTCCTGTGCTGTGAGTTGTGATGAGAAGAGAAACTGCCCTGGAGTTTTCAACACCTATAGGCACCTGTGGAGGAAGAGGGTACCTGGCTTAAACAGGAGGGAGGAGAAGTGCAAGAGCAGCACATGCCTCAAGAGGAGATCACATTGGAATTTTTGTAGTGCTTCTGTGCAAGTGTGCACAGGCACTTATGCTGCACCCATAACCTCCCAGAGGGACATGCTGGAGAGGAGTCACTTGCAAAGCCACCTCTTAAGTACTGGTGGTTCATTTGTAAAGCAGCAGTGCACCTACACAAGGAAGCGTCCAGGCCACGTCCACGTGCTCTTGCTGCTTGCAGTGCTGTGTGTACCAATTCACCAGGCTCTGCATGCTGCTCTCAGCACTTCGCTCTCTCATTTCCCTTCAATTCTTCAGCAGCTTTTCCTTACCAGTGGGTTCTGTTCTGATCTGTTTACTTCTTTGGAAATAGACATGCTCCCTTGAAGCAGAGAATCATAATTTGTCCTCATGAGTTCAGCCCAGCATAATTGAACCTGAGTTCAACTGGAGAGAGGCTTTAACAGTTTTCCTTCTCAGATGAATGACATTAAATGTAAGAGGTATACATTACTCCAATTTGCAGCAGCGAAAAGCTGAAATTCACTGAAATGAATGGAGTGAGTCTGTATTTGCCCTTGGGCAAGAAGAGATGGAGCCTGGGTCTTCACACTTCTGGAGAACTGAATGTCAGCCAAGAAGCTAATAACAAATATGTACTGTTCTACTATAGTGGTTTCACCCAATGTTTTTAGATATTCCTGCCTTCTCTGTCCTCACTGCTTGTTCCTCTGACACCATTCCCACTTCTTGAAGGAACAGCTGTTGCTGGGGAAAGAATCTGACTGCATTTTAAATACACCACATAAAGAAAATGATTCCGTCCAAGCTAGATCATTTCTCTGATGCCATCAGCTGTTTAGACCAGGGGTGGCACGAGGTGAGGTAAAATAAGAGGGAATAACTTACACTGGGTTAAGCCCTTGATAAAAAGGAAGTGATTGTAATTTTCAGTCCTTTTCAGTGTTCTTGTTTTCTTCTATTTTTTGTTCAGTGTTCCCTGTTTTGCAGGCTACTGTTGTTACTGTCAGACTTATAAAATGATGTTTTAAGCCAAGTCTTTGGCAATTTAAATCCTTAAGTCCTACTGTGTCTTTGGCAGTGCTTCAGTAATCATTTTCACTTTGTCATGGTCATTTATAGGTACAGCTCGCCTCTCTTCTAAGGGAAAGGACATTATGTCTGGTGCCATTGTGTTGACAACATCTTGTATAGTCTATGATTCTGTATTTTAGCACTGGATGTTTTGCATTTCTTTAAGACTCCAGGACATGGAAGTATCTGTTCAATCTGTCACAAAGACGATCATTCTGCTCTAGTGGCTTATTTCCTCCAGTCTCCCTTTCATTTCTCCTTGAGGTACTGTTGGTCTCAAGTTGCTTCTTCAGTGCTTGCCACGCCACAGGTTAATGTTGGCTATTTGGAACTAGGAAGAATCCATAAAGGTGCATGCAGCAGGCGCTGTTGGCATTAACTAGAGATTCATCATTTTTTATATCAAAGAAATGTAATTTCATCAAGGAGGCTTTTGCATTCATTTTTTATTGTGTAGAATTGTAATATGAAGTGGGTCTCAGAGTTTGGACACAGAGCAATCTCTGCAGAATTTACATGCTCATTTTCTGATTGCCTGCTGTGAGAAGCCTGAGCAAACAGAAGAGTAAGAACTACATAATAAGGATAGTAGTTTACAGGACTCTGTGGAAATCTATGGTGATAGGAAGGAGTGTACTTAGAGTTTAGATTTTCTTGGTTCCTTGGGGTCCAGCCTCTTTTCAATGGAAAGGTTCCTATAAATATCGATGCAAATTATGTGTATGCTCTGGGAGGAAAATATACTCCAAAGCCTAATTATTTTATGCTAATAACTAAATTGCAAAGATGCTCCCTTGTCCCTGGCCAAAAAGATACGGCAGCAGTTCAAAGATTTTGAAGCAGGGTGATCACTTTAGCACTTCATTTAAACCAGCCTATGCTATGGTCTAGTGGGAACAAGGGAGAATGCTGGCACCAAAATCCACAGTAGTGCACATGCAACTGCAATTAATAATGAGTTTTGTAGTCTTCGGGGTCTATTTTTTGGTGCTGCAGGCAGTGGATGAGCAGGGGGACCTGTGACATATCTGAACCAGCTGAACATCCTGATCCCTTGAAGTCTAGGCAAAACTCCTTTGGATCTAAGATACTTGAAAATGATTTTAATTGTGCAGATGTGCTTTGCAAAGAGGCCTGAGCAGCAGCCAGTAGGACAGGCTGCTGGAGATCATGGACACATATGTAAAAAGCTTCTCAATCACAGGCTTGTCGAGAAAACCCATAGGGAATATTCAAGCGGCACTTCTACTGCCCTATCTCTGTAAAGATCAATGGCAGCCAGATTCTGGGAAGAAATGGGAAATGCTTCCTAATTGAGATCTGCCTGCTTTGGTTGTGCTCCCTGCCACAGCAACCAGGGAGTTCAGCAGCTGCACTTTCTGCAAGCTCCCTGATGGAAACCGAAGGAAAACATTCAAGGATTAAAATAAAGGATTCTGACATAGAGTGTCATGACAACCATCAAGGTTAGTCCTTTGAAAGTATCAAATTAAAAACTTATTTGAGTAAAAGCTAGAATTAAAGGGCATGGACTGTTTCTTTTCCCTCTGCAAACCAATCCCTTATTTCCCAGGTTTTCCTATCTTTCCTCTTGATACAGAAATTGTTCTGTGGAAACCCTTCTGTTTCAGTGCTTCTGTTGTGGCAGATGGCCTGGCACTGGCAGCTATACACTGCTAACCTGATGCTGTGCAGCAGCGATGCACAAACCTCTGCTGATTTTATTAACGTGCTTTGTGACAGGGATCCATCAGCCTCTGAACCTAGGAGCTGAGGAAGTGCATTTGCAACCTTTACAGTATACAGCCCCATCAGTGCAATTTCCAGTTACTTCTCAGTGGGCTGGGAAAGGCATGCAAGGGAGCAAAATCCTTTTTCTTTTCTGTCCAGAGTATTTATGGTAACACAATAAAGAGGTAGCTGTGCTATACACAGCCACTCTGCTGCTAGATGCAAGAGCAGATAGATGACTGTGAGCAGCAGCATAATTGTGGCTTCCCTCTGTCATAAGATTGGCTTCTGTTTTGTCTCTGGTTTCTAGATATGACGTTTACTGAGAGGAGACATTGTGCAGCCTATCTAATTCCCACCAGGCAGCACTTCAGGAAGAGCAGTGTTCTGTGATTGCATATCTCATCACCATTGAGATAGCAACAGATCTCTGAAGGTGTTAAAAATGGGCAAGAAAGACTCACCAATATATCACTACTGCTCTTGTGAAATTTGAAGTTTAAGTATTGCAGGTTTGAAATATTAGAATAAAATTAGACTTTTTGGCAGCTGTGCTGTATCACTCCAGGAAGGCACCTTTGTAAAAATAAGCTTTGTTTTTTTATTAAGGCTAAAAGGGTTTTCTGCAAATGTCCTTCCCACCTGGCTGGGGAGGTGTTGACAGCACTGGGTAGCAATCATTGCTAGCAAGCTGTTGTTATGGTCCAGTGGGGATGATGACTCCACCACCTTCCTGGGCAGCCTGTTTCAATACCTCACCATTCTTTCTGAGAAGAAATTATTCCTAATATCCAATCTGAACCTCTACTGGGGCAGCTTAGGGCCACTAACTCTCATCCCATTGCTAGTAATCTGGGAACAGAGGAAGACCCCCACCTCACCACAACTTCCTTTTAGGTCATCATAGAGAGTGATGAGCTCTCCCCCGAGCCTTCACTTCTCCAGACTGAACAGCCCCAGTTCCCTCAGACACTTACCGTAAGACTTGTGCTCCAGACCCTTCATGGCTTTGTTGCCCTTCTTTGAGCATGTTCCAGGGCCTTGATGTCTTTGTGCCCTTTTTGAACTCAGGACTGAGAACGCCTGTATTCTACATGATTGAGCCAACCTCTTCTCCATTTTCATCTCATGGCTCCAGATTTTGAGGAGCCACAACTAGTTTTAAGTTATTTTAAATTCAGACTTACAGCAAATTGATTTTGGCCTTGTTCATGCGTTGCGCATTGGACAGCAGCACTGACATTAGTTAACCTTTCTTTTCTCCTAATGCCATGAGGCAGTTTTTGCTCTGGGAAGCTGCTCTTTCACTGAGATTCTGGCAGTGCTTTTGTATGATACTTTTCACCACCACTGGGTGCAGCAGAGCCAATCTACTTGAAAGGGCCGTAAGCATCAGAGGAATCTGAAGTTAACTTCTCTAAGCCCCACTGCGTGAGAGAACTGCAAACAGCTCTCAACACTGTTACGACATCTGAATACGGTCAGTGGGGGCAGCTATACCAAAACATATATTTTTTTCCTTGATCAGAATCCATTTTGAAAAGCTTTATGTGTAGAAAGTAAAATGATTACATAAAGCACAGAGCAACATGTAATTCTTCAACAAGTGTGACAATATGGCATGTTTACTGCTGACGTGAGAAGGGCATAATCCATGCCAGTAATTCCGTGGCAGAAGCGTGTACTGTATTTTTCCAAGCAGATGTTTCAAGGCAGATGATGAGCTGCTAGGTACAATTTGAGTGGGAAGTGGGCTGTGGAGAATGAAGTGGAAATATTGAATTATGATACAGGTCAGAAGCCAGAGTTTAAGTGCAGATCTAGGTATCAGTTTGGAGATAAGGGGGATCTGTTTTCAGTATGTGCTACAGACTTGCTTTAAGGTCTCATTCTCTTCTTCTGACTTGATTTCCATAAGAAAAGATGCATACCTACCCAGGCCTATGGCAGGGCTCCATATGGAATACACGTAATTTCTGTAAAGCAAATTGGCATCTTTAGAAAGAAAATGCATGACGTTAGAAGTAGAGCTGCTACAAATGATGCTTTATGACTGGAAATGTGTTTGGGCATTATGACAGAAATTCGCATGTTTACTAAAAGTGTCTTCTCCCTCAGGATGGGTCAAGGGTATGCTTCAGCAAAGAGAGTAATTTTACCTGACAGTTGAGTCTTCCCATATGAACCAAACTGAACGGGTTTTTCTCCAATGATATTTTCTCAAGCCTGCTTATCTGGAGGCTTGTTTCATGAAGCAAGTGAACTTAAAATCAACAGAATTAGAGGAATCTTTAGCCTCGGAGCAGTTCTGTTCCCGTGGGATGGATCAGATAGCATATTCATTGCTTGTGTGGGAGCAGCAACCATACTAATAGAATCTTTAAAAAGGAAGTGATATAAAGGTGGGCTCTGCAGTATTTCTCTCTGTGTAGGACCAATGAACTATTGTGGAGCAGGAAGAAAAGTCCTTAGATGGAGGAGTGCCCAGGATTTTAAGAAACAGACCAAAGCAATAAATGATGAAACGATGGCAGAGAGAGAATTATTAAATTAGAAGATCCAGCGAGCACTACTCTTCTTTGTACTGCTCAAATGTATCCAAAAGCCACTCTCAATGCCAAATGGTCTTCAGTCTTAAAAATGAGCTACACCTGATTCCCATTTAAATTAAAACCATTTTATGCCACAGAGAGTGCAAATGTAACTTAAATGTACTTTGGGTCTCCTGTGTCAGCTCAAAGATTGGTGGTGGCCTTAGTAATAAAAGAGAATAACTCCCTGAAAGATTTTTTACTGTTGAGGAGGAAGAACAGGGTGTCTTTTTTCAAACATGATGTTTTAAGAAAGGTTTATTTGCAGTAATTGGCCAAGGGTTGTAAGGGAAGAGGGAGCTGCTATTTGCAGCCCCTAATCTGGCAGCTAAGAAGGGAGATTGTGCAGTCAATAAAGTGCCCTACATGCATGGGGCCTAATTCTTTCCTCTGTCACTAGACATGCTGTTTACCTGCACAGAGATGTGATTCCTCTGATTCATTTGTGTGGCTTGATGTAACTGCTGAGACAACAAAGTTGAAAAAGATGCCCACATGCTGCTGATAAAATGTCCCTGTGGTTTGCAGTCCGATCCAGTGGTTGAGACTCACACATGCAGTTGCATCTCATCTCCAGGGAATTTCATTCTCACAGTGATCTTGATTTTGTAACTGGGATAACTGTCCTGCTGTCTTGCAAAGGGATGTTGTTCAAAATATAAATTACTTTGACTTTTCTGTCATCATACACCATAAAGTGTAATGGCACCTTCTCTGGGTAGCATAACGAGCTGTTTTTCATTCCTTTGGAAACACCTTAGGATTTCAGAAATGCTTCTGCTCTGATTTTGTGGTGGTTTTTTTTAAGCACTGAAAAAAAAAGGAAATAAGAACAGCATTCCTAGAATAGCCAGCACCTGTGATAGTGCAGTTCTTGATATGACCCTCATGCCAAATTGAGGAGAGAGCAGAGATGTGAATCAGAGTTTGCTTTCTTTTGAAAGCTGCACACTGGATATCTTGATATTCAGGGCTTTTTCTCTGTCTCGCTCTTTCCCCTCATAATCTCTACCCTGAGAAAAAAATGCCATCTAGGAAGGCACAATCCTAAGAAAATTTCAGTTTTACCAAATTTGCATTTTCCTTCGTGGGCCTTCTGTAGTCAGCATTCATTTTACATTGCAGCCTAAACAATTCACTTGCATTTCAAAGTAGAATCTAGAGGAGCACTATTGATTTCTTAGTTGAGCAGGTTGAATATGATCCGAAGCCTCCTCTTACACATTGATTCCTTGTCTCTTTACTCACTGCTTCCTGAATGTCACTGAACTGTGAGAGACCTGCTAAATGGACAAAAATATTGATTTCTTTTCCCCTTCTTTTATTTTTGAAAGCTCCTTATTTACCAAGCACTGAACTAGTATCAGGAAAATGAAAGGTCACAAAGTAAGGCAGAAGCAAGTCGGTTCTGGCATTATTTTATTTTTTTTAACATGAACTTGGTTGATATGTGAGTTCTTTACATTATGTTTCCGTCAAAAAGGTTGATTGCCTGAGAGTGGAACCTTTGAGCTGAGGCTGTTTACTTTCATGTCTTACTGTTTTCTGATGGATGCTGAACTTCTGTGGTAGTTTCCTAAATGTCCATACCTCTGGTGTTATGATTTTTCAGCGAGAAGTTAAAGACCAGCCCCAGCTATGCTGCATTTTACTGTGCAAGGCACAGTAAGGCTCTGCAAGAAACAGCCTTTCTTCAGAGAGTTCAACAGTGGTAATATTTTACCCTTGTTTTATTTTACTGGGAGCATGACATTTTTTCAATATCGTGTCCAGAGAGTGGAGACAAAAGTTCAAAAGGCACAAGCTGAAGCCAGGGAGAACTGAGAAGATGTCTCAGGAGGGATGGCTGGAGGCAGTCTCAGCATCCAGAAGGCTTGAAATCTGCCTATGGTCTACATAAAGTTAGAAGTGTTTGAGCAGTCATGTGGGTTTTTTTTTTTAATTTGTAAATTTTTGTTTGTTTATTATTTTCTATTTTTATTATTTATTAAAATTTTTTTTTTCTTTTTTTTTTTTTTTTTTTTTTTTTTTTTTTATTTTTTTTTTTTTTTAAAGGAAGCAAGATATACAAATAGAGGACAAGAACAATGAAAGATGGACACATCTTGTAGTGAACATGATGTCTGCTAGAAGTCGAAGCAATTCTCTTGCTTCTATGCTAGTCATTAAATAGACATTATTAAATTTATGAAACAAAGCAGTAATACAAGAATTTTAATGGAAGAAGATACATTTTTTACTTTCATGAAATCATTCAAATCAAAACCGGTTTTATTCCTGTGTCTTCTGCTTCAAAATCGCAGGTATAGTTGTGCTGATAAACTTTGTCCTTCAACAGCTGCTGTATCTTCATTGTAGCTGTTCTGATTGCACCAACCAAGGTGGGGCGGGATAGCTGGAGAAAAGAATCCTTGTACAGAAAACTCCCCATGGACTGATGAAGGTAGAGAAGGCACTTGGAGACTCTTATATGAATAACGCACCAGAGAAACCTGTGGTTACCAAGAGGGATTTGTTCCTATATATGGAGAGACTTGTGAGAATCTTTGAAGTAATCAGCTTGCTTGAGAGGAGTGGTTGTCCTTTAGTTTAGTGAATATTGAGTGATTAGTGACATACCCAAGCTCCCTGACATCCTTTCTTTCTCTTTCTGGGCTTCAAAATAGGCTCAGAAGATTTAAAATCAAGAGGATAAATCCAAAATATCAAAATAAATGGCATCAATTTTCTGCATGTGGACAAAGTCTCCTAGCCTTACCACCTGAGGTTATTAATTCAACAGCAGAAGTCAAGAATCCCCTTTGCCAACCATAAACAGAATCACAGATGAATCATAAATGAATATAGGGAAGAACCCAGCTGCAGCATAAGTGAGTTTCTGGTGCCAGGTGGAGTAGCTCTTAGATCAGGCAGTACTTTCCTTCCAGTTACCTGCTCTTGACTTTTACAAACTTGATTGCTGATAGTACTTCTGGAGGCACTCACACAAGCCATAATTAGCTGGAGATGGGCCCTCTTTTCTTTGGGATAAGTTTGAGAAGATGGATTGATCATTTCATAGAAGAGAAGCTGCTATATTGGAAAAAATGACTACATTAACTAGCTATGCTTGGAGACCAATCTCTTCTGTTATTACTGGGAGAAAATAATAGCTTTTTTCATGGACTGGGGGCAGCTATTTAAAACACTGGAGGGAACATCCCTCCTCGTGAGGATGCAGCAGATGGGAAAAGATTGCTGAAGATTTGTTTTCAAACATCTAGTTTTAGTGTTTGACTGGTATTTTGGGTATTTACAAGGATACGTACTGACCTGGAAATAGCAGCAGGAGCGTTTTGCTAGTGATGCTCTGCACTTTTCTCTTAATAATTTGCAGGCATTTTCATTGCTAGGAGTGAAGGGTAATTTGAAGAAAAGGGCTGGGTTTTCTAAGCTGAGAATGGCTGAAGTCCTGTCTCTGCATTGGAGCCCTGGTACTGCTGCCTTGTCCCTTGGAATGTCTTCAGCTACGTCCAGCTCCTGTAACTGTATGTCAGAGCTCAAATTCCCATTGCTAACAGGAGAATCAACCATTAGGTTGAAAAGTTAAGTGCGTGTCATATGGTGTCAGGCTCTCTGCTTTTGAGAATTGTCCCTGTTTGTCAGGGAGCCAAGTCCTTGAAAGAATGGCTGATTGAGAATGGGTAACATGCCACAACCTAGGAGCAGTGCTTAGTCACATCCACTCCCAGGGAGGCCACCACTAACATTTAAAAGTCATTTGGTTTTGTTTGGTTCATCTGACTTCAGCTACAGTTCAAGTAACAGTAGGTCTGTACTCTCTTTTCTCTAGTGAGGATGGTCAAAGTTACTCTTTTTACTTTGTAGTGGAAAGTCTCACTAAACTTCATTACTTTGGAGCTTTAGGAAAAACGTGGAAGAATGTGAAATGGGTATTCTTCAGACATCTGAGCTTCTTCCCAGCAAGCTGCTGCTGGACAGTACGGATGATGAGTGTATACTCTGTGAATGGAATCAGTATTTCCCTCTCTTTACATGGATGGAGTGGATAGTAAATTTAAATGTTTTCATCTATGTTTACTTAGAAATCAGAGATGAAAAATAGATGCCTGCTGGGGACTGGGATCAGAGAGAGGATGACATTTGTGGCTAAGACCCTGACAGGGTGCTGTAGGTGCTTCATATCCCATTCTCATTCCTTTTTGAAGGCTATTAGGTGTGAGGATCTCACACACTCACTTGAACTTTTCTGTCTCCATCTTTTGTTGTCACAATTTGTGTTTGATAGCAGCAGTCAGAATAGCTCTTCAGTAGACAGAGGTGGCTTGCTGGTCGATGCCTTCAGGTACGTGGACGTGCTCTTCCAGGCCACCTTCATGGGAGGCTGTGCACAATTTGTAGGGCTTAAGACTAACCATCGTCTTGACTTCTTAAAAAATGTAGGCAACTGGCTTTCAACTTCTTTCTTTGCATTCAGCAGCAGACCTACGTTGAACTCAGGCTTTAGAGAGAAAAGATCCACCACTTCTTTGGGTTGATCATCTTACTGCTGTGTTGTTTTTTTTTAAAGCCATGCAATTCATGCTTACTAGATGTCATCATTGGGACTGTCTTTTTCCATTGGAATTTGGCATGAATTGTCCTGTTTTCACGTTCGTGATCCTTGAGGTTGGGGGTTGTGTGTACTGTTCCACTTTTTTATACCCACTGGTATAATTTAGTAAATCTGTCATTTATGCTCAATATAACGGAGTCGTTTAACTGCAGGAACTCAACAGTATAATTAACCCTGTTCCTTCAAAACGAGGAGCTGATTGTCTTGGCATTCATAGGAGCATAGAGCACAGTTAGAGTGCTGTGGTTGCTGGCCTTCGCGGAGCAGTACTGCAGGCAATTGATTATTTTGTTAATTTGTTCTGCATCAGTATCCTGCTGTTTTATTATCGTCCAAGTGGCTTTATGCACCATGCATAAGTACAAGTATATTAAAAATCAATACTTGAACCTCTTTCCCATCATCCATGGACTGTACCCTCTTTGATGCATGACCACCTTTTTCCTATAATAACACACCTAGTAACTTTTACATGATCTAGCCACATGCTAATAAAACACATGCTCACTTCTTAATCCTCCATCATAACGAAGAAGAAATAAATGTGTTAAGAATGAAATAAACAAAAGCTGTTATTGCTGACAAGCCTAAATTTGAGACAGTGAAAAACAGGCTCATTTTGAAAGGAAGTCTTGTTCCTTCACTACTAATAAGTGTCGTGCTTAACAGGCTCAAATCCTTTAGAGATGCTATTATCAAAAGTCTGTCTTGCAAACACTGCTTTTCCTGCTTCAGTTAGGAAAATAAGTATTTAGAAGATGGCATGAGGGTGCATTATGAATTTCTTTGAGGGCTGGATTCCAAGTCTGAACATGACAAAAATATGTTATTTTTATTTTATATTATGTCTATTATAAGGTCAGAATGTTTTTCAGTTATTTTCTACCTTTCCACATGCAAAAATGTGACCCCAAGTTCTCTCTTGTATGCATTTTTGAAACTTATTACCTGCAACATGATACATAATGCATTTATGTTACAGATATCACAGGGAAGCCTGCTCTTTAAGAAGAAATCCTTCAGATAGAAGCAAAATAAGATGTGCTTCCTCTTCAGATCTGGACTAGGTCGAGGACAAGTTTACTATTTTTCTGGTAGATGTACCCTATTGGCAAGAGGACAAGGTTTCACTCCCATCAACTGTCTGCTAATTGGCAGTTCTCTGCTGAAATCATTGGAATTACACCAAGGATAAATTTACTCCATCTGGGATTTTTTTCTGGAGTATATGGATGTTTTCTGATCTTAGGATAGCATTTTCATCAGGCAAGTTCGTTCTTCTTGTGCAGGGAAAATCCTTCCACAAGGCAACTGAATGAGGCATTTTATAGCTTCTGTGAGGGGGAAGGTGCCAGGGCTTTACCCAAACCTTTCAACTCATTTAATGACAAGAAAGCCTAGTCTGTTTTGGATGTGACTCTACAAGTTGCCATCATTACTGAAAGTAATGAGAAAAGCCTTGTTTCTGTAGGGTATAGGAGGCCTCAGGCATTCTAAAATTGTTTCTCCTTGAATGGCAGTATCTTGCGTGCCTTGTGTCCATGTAAAATACTCAGCCTGTTAAGAGTGGTTTTAGTTCAGAGAAGGTTATACCTCCTTTTCACTTGTATTTCCACCTCTCAGGGAATTACAGTATTGTATAATGTAATATGATAAAAGATACAAATTATTTTTTATTATACAGATATAACAAGTCAGACAAATGAGATGATCCTGAAGAGTGAAGTCAGCCTGTGCTGTTTCTGCAAATTGCTCCCCACTTTCTTCAGCTTGTCTTAAAGAAAACCCAGGGCTCCAAAACATTGCTTTTTAATTAGTGGAATTCTTTTTGTACTAAATCCTAATTCATTGCCTTAATGCAGCAGGTCCTGCAAAGCCAGCAAGCTTGCGTGGGAGCATAAGCGCATGAATCTTTTTCTCTGGCATCCCTCTAACTGAGAGTTGGCTTCTGATCATAATTATTTCATGTGGTGACAGCTCGGGGTTTGCAATTGCAAGCATGGAAGCAGGGGTGGTAACGGAATGAGGCATAATGACAGGTGATTGCTCTGTTGTCTCCATGGCATTACTGAGCCTTATCTTAGAGGTATCAAATAGTGTGCTTATACCTTTCTTTATACAGATACCTGGCATCGCAAAGTACACCTGGTATGGTTCCTACTTAGTTACTGTCTTCTTTTCAGCTTATTTTGTATTAGTTTTTCACATTCTTTTCCATCTGCTGTGCTTTTAATGAACCTGAACAAGTAATAGGAATGCACATAAATGAAAGCACCTACCAGTTCAATATTTTATCAATTTGCACCTCCAGTTAAGGAACTGAAATTCATAAAAGTAGGTTTTTAGAAATATTGATACTGCCTCTTCAGGACAGATCAGTTCTTTCTGGTATCCTCTTTCTGAGTGCGTCACATATGCCTCATCCTGCTCACTATGAACTGGCATTAAGCTCTCAAGGTTATAATGAGGCAACGTGGCTGTGAGGAAAATAGCTGTTAGCCCGAATCAGTTGGATCCCAGTTTCATCTTGGTCATAGGCATCTCACTGAGCCCTGTCCTTTGAGGCTCCTGCTTTAATTAACGGAGATGGAAGGACACCTCCAAGAATGACTCAACTCCTCTAAGGTCTAATTTGGCCTTTGGAGGAATTTCTCTGTTGAATTTTGTCTGACATTATGTGAGTTACTGTGACACATCAGGGTATACATCTTCTTAATCAGAAATGCCCAAGCCACGCTTGTAGAAATGGCTACATAAGTTATGAGGTTTCCTTAATAACCATGGGTTGTTTTGGTATTGTGGTGGTGGTGTTGTTTTCTTTTAAAGAAAATGCCTAACAAAATGTTAGTTTCTTTGCTGCCTTGTTTCTGCATCTCAAAGTTTACTCAATGTATAGTCTTAAGCTTTCCTCTTTGATTGGGAGGGATGCATATATATATATATATGTATGTATATATATAAAAATGAAATATTTGGGCTATTATGCAATCTTGGATCTATATGTTAGGCTGAATGTTATCACATATTATAACAATGATTAGAACCATCCAGTGGTCTCCTTTTACATTTTTGCAAATAAGATGATTATGATCTGACATTCGTAGTTTCTGCCTCCAAAGATGCCTGTATGCCTAAGTCTTCTTGCTTTTTATAGTGCATAAGAACATATTTTAGTGGGTTTTTTTGTTTATGAACAAAAGGATCTCAAACTGTGGCAGCTTGTTTTGCATAGCCAGTATTCTCTTACACTTCAGCCAGCTTCGTCCGTCCACTTAGTGGCCATTTTGCCGTCTAGCTTTTCTTGCCAATGTATTTGTTTATCATTTATTAATAACAAAGATAATCCCTGAAAGTGCATCTCTCTGTAATATGTGTTTCCAAGAACCTCAGGAGTACAATGAGAACACGTAGCCCCACATACTTTTCTCCCAGCAAATCTCCCCAGCAGAAAAGGCTATCTAATACTCTGAAAATAGAGAAAAGTCTGAAAAAAGAAGTGTGACTGAGGCCTGCATCCTCATTTTATCAAATGCAGCTTGGAACATTCATATTGGGAATTAGTTATGTAATTTTATCATCTAATAACGACAATGTTTTGATTCTGATGGCTAAGAGAAAGAAAGGTATGGCGAGAAGGTCCATGTGAATGATGTCAGACTAGGGTCTCTTTCTTGCACAAATCCTCTATTATCTAAAATGTGTTCCTCCACGTAGGGCACTTTTGAGCTTCTCTTCTCTCCATAACCATCTTCCCCAGAATTATATTATTCCTTGAGCTCTCTCTGCAAATTTTGACAGAAATCTGCCCCAGGTTGCTGATGAGTGATGCAGACACAAATAATGTGATTTAATAACCCTTATCTCTCCTGAAAACAAAGCCAAAAAATCCTTATGGTGAAGAACGTTGAGCTAAAGATGTAAAAATTAATCCTTCTAGGTCAAGAAGGCTGTGCAGCAGGAAGGTTTCAGCAGAAGAAAGCGAGGATATAGAGACATCAATGACATTGACATCAACATGAATGATCCTTTATTTACAAAGCAGTGGTACTTGGTAAGTTCTGAAAGAAAATCACAGTAAGCGTAACTAAATAATTGGCATTCGAATTACTTTGTGCTGGTACAATGTCTTGCTAGGCTTCTTTCCAATTATCTTATAAGAACTTGGGAATGAATCCAAGGCCCTGTTGTGTTGTTTTTAACGGAACCTCTTATGCTGGGAAGACCCAGCAAATTTCAAGAGCTAGATTTCATTTCAGTCAATGGAAAGATCCTCAGAAGGCTTGAAAAAGAACTGTATTGGTTTCCTGTAGGCATTCCTGGTGTGCTGATGTGACCCCTAAAACTGCATGCGAATCATGTCTTTGATTGAGCTGTTGCCAGGTAAAACATGTTACAGAATTATAACAAAAAGTTCTAGTGTACTTGCTAGAAAAAAAACACGAGGTTTTTCTTTTCTTTTGCAAATCTGAATACTGCTTAATTGATTTTCTTCAGTCAAAAGCAGAATTTTGGCTTTAAGCCGATGTCAAAAGAAATTAATATTTTACTGAATTGTTTCATTTTTAATTTGTCATATTTTACAGGGAGAAGTTTTTATTCTTGAAAGAAATTTTTTTACGTAAAAGTAACTAAGAAAGATGTCTTTCTATTAAAACTTTGATAAAGCCATTTTCCTCAATTTTAACACTTCAACATACTTAGAATTTTGTAAATACGGTACCAACTTGTTCACTTAAGTTGAGAAATACTATTCATAAACAAAAAGAGTCAATCTCTTTCCTTCTAATGCATTTCCTATGTTTTGTGAATCTATCAGATGTCTGTTTTTTTTTTTCCCAAGACAAGAGTTGCCAGATGAATGAAGGTGCGTTAGCATTTCTGAGACTTCACCCTCAGTGAAATGATGAACTAAAGTCTGGATTAATTCATTTTGTTGTACTTCAATCAAAATATCACAGCAATGACAATAACGATTTCTAAAAATCTAGCTATACATTTAGATTTTAGATTATGAAGTGCACAAAAGGGCATTTTGAAATGAGAAATTGTATCTGAAATAAAGTTGAATAGTTCTGCATCTGGAATAGCAAAATTCATATTGTGTCCAACACTGAACTTGAGAAATTTGTGAATGAGATTGGTAAGCATGACTTCTGTCTGAAGACAGAGGGGATTGCCCCTAGGAATCTGTATAATCACCAAATATACAGAATGGTGTTGTATAATCAACAAATATACAAAATGGTGTGGTCAGATTAGTATCCACAGATGGTAAAGCTAGAAAGATTATCACGTTGGAAAGGGATAAATGGAAAATGCTCACCTGTGTTGCAGGCTTGTAGGAAAATTCCAAGAGGAGCAATCTCCAGAAAGAGATCCTTCCTCAGTGGCAGCCAGCCCTTAAATGGGGTCTAGGAGAGGTGCAGCCAGGCTCCACCCCTTCTGGTCACACAGCTGAATTGCCTTCACCTGTGCTCTTGCAACTGACTCAATGCTTGCCTCAGGTGATCAGTCAGAGGTTTCAGGCCATGATTCAACAATTCCCATATGGAATCATACCCATACAGAGACCCATAAAGTCCAACTAGTGATCCTTCCTGCTCAAAGCAGGCCTAACTTTTTAATCCAAAAAGTCATTTCTGATATTAAAACCAGTGGGACTGAATTTCAGTAGCTCCCTGCTTTCCATAAAAACTGTTACCATTACCTGTACATGAAGAAGTCCTCTGTAGTATCTACTGGTGCAACTTTTGCTAGCTCAACACACTGCACCAATACACTTGAAGAGTAAAACATTCCTTTGGGTTGAAAAGATTCAGAGTTTAACCAAATCTTATAAACCACAAAGAAGTGAATTTACCACCATAACTCTTTTTTAAAACTTAAGGCAGTAGATATGGTTACAGACAGACTAATACTCCAAAGCAGATGTGATTTACTTTCCATACCAAAGATGCATGCAAAGACATAAAGACAGAATCAGTGTCTGTGGAAGCGTGTCTATTAGGTAAAATGAGCTGCTCTTCTTTTTCACTGATCTATTAGATTAACACTGGTCAAGCAGATGGGACGCCTGGACTTGATCTTAATGTGGCTGAGGCATGGGAGCTGGGATACACAGGGAAAGGAGTTACCATAGGAATTATGGATGATGGTAAGTGAAGACTGCCTGCTATTTTAATATTTTTAAGTAGCTTTTTACATGCAATCAAAGTCAAAAAAAGATTAAAAAGTAATAATGGATTGCTTATAGTGCTGAGACTACCTATCTTCAGGGAAAATACATTATAAATTCTCCACTAGGGACAGTGAAGCACAGATATCCAAAGTGCCCATAGTAGTATGCAGTTATCAAACAGCATTCTTCAAGGGTGCATTATAATGACCATTAAACCAAAGGAAAGACTCCCCTCGACTTCTTTAGGCACTGACTAGAGGACTTAATTGCCTCGCAAAAAGTACTTACAAAAACATTTTCTGGGTTTCATTACTCTCAAAGTCATACTTCTACAGCTGAAATAATTAAACACTTTCATGCTGAATGTCAATAAAGACCTGCATATTAAATACATTACTAATTTGAGGCTAAGTTCAAGGAAGATGAAGATAACAGGTGCAACTGAAGTCGCAGCAGCTCTTAGGGCTTTTAGGATGGCTGAATAACATTAAAAATAAATAAAGAGGCTGGATCCAAGTATGTTTTCTAGGATCAGCTGACATGGGTCCTCATTCATTTCTGTTTTTAGTTTGCTCACTCCTAAGACAAAGATTTCATGGAAATAAGACAGTAGATTCAGACATCTGTATATTGATTTCGTAAGAAATCACATTTTTACTGTTCCCACAGAGGCAGGAGTTTGCTTTCAGACATGATTAGGCCATGGGGATGACAACAAACTGATTAAGCTTTAGGTCAAAGAAAGCTGCTGAGAAGTGTTAGCCCATCAAATGTAGCTTTTAGAGAAGGGAGCAATTTGATCTGCATTCAGTTCCAGTAAGTATGGAATAGAGCACCTGCATGAAATGGTTCTTCACTGAGTCTTCTGTTGCCCATATCCCTTTTGAATCAGCAAGGTCCTCCATAGGTGCAAGGATCCCTTCTTGCAAGTCTGGTGCTAAGGGGCCCTACATTATGGAAGGTAATATTTTCATCAGTATAATCACAGTAATATGCCATTGTACTTGCAGATAAAATTAAGCACATAATAATGAGCTGGCTGGAAACATAGGACAGGGTAATGTTCAAAGCAAAACATGAAATTAGTGGCCATTTCTTTGCACAGAATCACAGAATTGTAGGGGTTGGAAGGGACCTCCAGAGATCATCGAGTCCAACCCCCCTGCCAAAGCAGGTTCCCTACACCAGGTCGCACAGGTGGGCGTCCAGG
>JACDJE010000029.1:2851056-2886264 GCA_016647715.1 Pavo muticus | reverse complement strand
ATATATATATATATATATATATATATGTATGTATATATATAAAAATGAAATATTTGGGCTATTATGCAATCTTGGATCTATATGTTAGGCTGAATGTTATCACATATTATAACAATGATTAGAACCATCCAGTGGTCTCCTTTTACATTTTTGCAAATAAGATGATTATGATCTGACATTCGTAGTTTCTGCCTCCAAAGATGCCTGTATGCCTAAGTTTTCTTGCTTTTTATAGTGCATAAGAACATATTTTAGTGGGTTTTTTTGTTTATGAACAAAAGGATCTCAAACTGTGGCAGCTTGTTTTGCATAGCCAGTATTCTCTTACACTTCAGCCAGCTTCGTCCGTCCACTTAGTGGCCATTTTGCCGTCTAGCTTTTCTTGCCAATGTATTTGTTTATCATTTATTAATAACAAAGATAATCCCTGAAAGTGCATCTCTCTGTAATATGTGTTTCCAAGAACCTCAGGAGTACAATGAGAACACGTAGCCCCACATACTTTTCTCCCAGCAAATCTCCCCAGCAGAAAAGGCTATCTAATACTCTGAAAATAGAGAAAAGTCTGAAAAAAGAAGTGTGACTGAGGCCTGCATCCTCATTTTATCAAATGCAGCTTGGAACATTCATATTGGGAATTAGTTATGTAATTTTATCATCTAATAACGACAATGTTTTGATTCTGATGGCTAAGAGAAAGAAAGGTATGGCGAGAAGGTCCATGTGAATGATGTCAGACTAGGGTCTCTTTCTTGCACAAATCCTCTATTATCTAAAATGTGTTCCTCCACGTAGGGCACTTTTGAGCTTCTCTTCTCTCCATAACCATCTTCCCCAGAATTATATTATTCCTTGAGCTCTCTCTGCAAATTTTGACAGAAATCTGCCCCAGGTTGCTGATGAGTGATGCAGACACAAATAATGTGATTTAATAACCCTTATCTCTCCTGAAAACAAAGCCAAAAAATCCTTATGGTGAAGAACGTTGAGCTAAAGATGTAAAAATTAATCCTTCTAGGTCAAGAAGGCTGTGCAGCAGGAAGGTTTCAGCAGAAGAAAGCGAGGATATAGAGACATCAATGACATTGACATCAACATGAATGATCCTTTATTTACAAAGCAGTGGTACTTGGTAAGTTCTGAAAGAAAATCACAGTAAGCGTAACTAAATAATTGGCATTCGAATTACTTTGTGCTGGTACAATGTCTTGCTAGGCTTCTTTCCAATTATCTTATAAGAACTTGGGAATGAATCCAAGGCTCTGTTGTGTTGTTTTTAACGGAACCTCTTATGCTGGGAAGACCCAGCAAATTTCAAGAGCTAGATTTCATTTCAGTCAATGGAAAGATCCTCAGAAGGCTTGAAAAAGAACTGTATTGGTTTCCTGTAGGCATTCCTGGTGTGCTGATGTGACCCCTAAAACTGCATGCGAATCATGTCTTTGATTGAGCTGTTGCCAGGTAAAACATGTTACAGAATTATAACAAAAAGTTCTAGTGTACTTGCTAGAAAAAAACACGAGGTTTTTCTTTTCTTTTGCAAATCTGAATACTGCTTAATTGATTTTCTTCAGTCAAAAGCAGAATTTTGGCTTTAAGCCGATGTCAAAAGAAATTAATATTTTACTGAATTGTTTCATTTTTAATTTGTCATATTTTACAGGGAGAAGTTTTTAGTCTTGAAAGAAATTTTTTTACGTAAAAGTAACTAAGAAAGATGTCTTTCTATTAAAACTTTGATAAAGCCATTTTCCTCAATTTTAACACTTCAACATACTTAGAATTTTGTAAATACGGTACCAGCTTGTTCACTTAAGTTGACTTTTTGTTTATGAATAGTATTTCTCAATCTCTTTCCTTCTAATGCATTTCCTATGTTTTGTGAATCTATCAGATGTCTGTTTTTTTTTTTCCCAAGACAAGAGTTGCCAGATGAATGAAGGTGCGTTAGCATTTCTGAGACTTCACCCTCAGTGAAATGATGAACTAAAGTCTGGATTAATTCATTTTGTTGTACTTCAATCAAAATATCACAGCAATGACAATAACGATTTCTAAAAATCTAGCTATACATTTAGATTTTAGATTATGAAGTGCACAAAAGGGCATTTTGAAATGAGAAATTGTATCTGAAATAAAGTTGAATAGTTCTGCATCTGGAATAGCAAAATTCATATTGTGTCCAACACAGAACTTGAGAAATTTGTGAATGAGATTGGTAAGCATGACTTCTGTCTGAAGACAGAGGGGATTGCCCCTAGGAATCTGTATAATCACCAAATATACAGAATGGTGTTGTATAATCAACAAATATACAAAATGGTGTGGTCAGATTAGTATCCACAGATGGTAAAGCTAGAAAGATTATCACGTTGGAAAGGGATAAATGGAAAATGCTCACCTGTGTTGTAGGCTTGCAAGAAAACTCCAAGAGGAGCAATCTCCAGAAAGAGATCCTTCCTCAGTGGCAGCCAGCCCTTAAATGGGGTCTAGGAGAGGTGCAGCCAGGCTCCACCCCTTCTGGTCACACAGCTGAATTGCCTTCACCTGTGCTCTTGCAACTGACTCAATGCTTGCCTCAGGTGATCAGTCAGAGGTTTCAGGCCATGATTCAACAATTCCCATACAGAATCATACCCATACAGAGACCTATAAAGTCCAACTTCCTGCTCAAAGCACGCCTAACTTTTTAATCGAAAAAGTCATTTCTGATATTAAAACCAGTGGGACTGAATTTCAGTAGCTCCCTGCTTTCCATAAAAACTGTTACCATTACTCGTTCATGAAGAAGTCCTCTGTAGAATCTACTGGTGCAACTTTTGCTAGCGCAACACACTACGCTGATACACTTGAGGAGTAAAACATTCCTTTGGGTTGAAAAGATTCAGAGTTTAACCAAATCTTATAAACCACAAAGAAGTGAATTTACCACCATAACTCTTTTTTAAAACTTAAGGCAGTAGATATGGTTACAGACAGACTAATACTCCAAAGCAGATGTGATTTACTTTCCATACCAAAGATGCATGCAAAGACATAAAGACAGAATCAGTGTCTGTGGAAGCGTGTCTATTAGGTAAAAGGAGCTGCTCTTCTTTTTCACTGATCTATTAGATTAACACTGGTCAAGCAGATGGGACGCCTGGACTTGATCTTAATGTGGCTGAGGCATGGGAGCTGGGATACACAGGGAAAGGAGTTACCATAGGAATTATGGATGATGGTAAGTGAAGACTGCCTGCTATTTTAATATTTTTAAGTAGCTTTTTACATGCAATCAAAGTCAAAAAAAGATTAAAAAGTAATAATGGATTGCTTATAGTGCTGAGACTACCGATCTTCAGGGAAAATACATTATAAATTCTCCACTAGGGACAGAGAAGCACAGATATCCAAAGCGCCCACAGTAGTATGCAGTTATCAAACAGCAGTCTTCAAGGGTGCATTATAATGACCATTAAACCAAAGGAAAGACTCCCCTCGACTTCTTTAGGCACTGACTAGAGGACTTAATTGCCTCGCAAAAAGTACTTACAAAAACATTTTCTGGGTTTCATTACTCTCAAAGTCATACTTCTACAGCTGAAATAATTAAACACTTTCATGCTGAATGTCAATAAAGACCTGCATATTAAATACATTACTAATTTGAGGCTAAGTTCAAGGAAGATGAAGATAACAGGTGCAACTGAAGTCGCAGCAGCTCTTAGGGCTTTTAGGATGGCTGAATAACATTAAAAATAAATAAAGAGGCTGGATCCAAGTATGTTTTCTAGGATCAGCTGACATGGGTCCTCATTCATTTCTGTTTTTAGTTTGCTCACTCCTAAGACAAAGATTTCATGGAAATAAGACAGTAGATTCAGACATCTGTATATTGATTTCGTAAGAAATCACATTTTTACTGTTCCCACAGAGGCAGGAGTTTGCTTTCAGACATGATTAGGCCATGGGGATGACAACAAACTGATTAAGCTTTAGGTCAAAGAAAGCTGCTGAGAAGTGTTAGCCCATCAAATGTAGCTTTTAGAGAAGGGAGCAATTTGATCTGCATTCAGTTCCAGTAAGTATGGAATAGAGCACCTGCATGAAATGGTTCTTCACTGAGTCTTCTGTTGCCCATATCCCTTTTGAATCAGCAAGGTCCTCCATAGGTGCAAGGATCCCTTCTTGCAAGTCTGGTGCTAAGGGGCCCTACATTATGGAAGGTAATATTTTCATCAGTATAATCACAGTAATATGCCATTGTACTTGCAGATAAAATTAAGCACATAATAATGAGCTGGCTGGAAACATAGGACAGGGTAATGTTCAAAGCAAAACATGAAATTAGTGGCCATTTCTTTGCACAGAATCACAGAATTGTAGGGGTTGGAAGGGACCTCCAGAGATCATCGAGTCCAACCCCCCTGCCAAAGCAGGTTCCCTACACCAGGTCGCACAGGTGGGCGTCCAGGTGGGTCTTGAATATCTCCAGAGAAGGAGGCTCCACAACCTCCCTGGGCAGCCTGTTCCAGTGCTCCGTCACCTCACCGTAAAGAAGTTCTTGCACACATTGGTGCGGAACTTCCTATGCTCCAGTTTCTGGCCGTTTCCCCTTGTCCTGTCTCCATACACTGCTGAAAAGAGTCTGGCCTCGCCACTTTGCCCCCCACACCTTATACATTTTAACTGAATATCTAATAGGTTAATTTA
Source organism: Pavo muticus (assembly GCA_016647715.1). Lineage (NCBI taxonomy): Eukaryota > Metazoa > Chordata > Aves > Galliformes > Phasianidae > Pavo > Pavo muticus. The sequence continues at coordinate 2,881,569 of JACDJE010000029.1, read as the reverse complement.
TCCCATCTGAGTGTAGGTCTGCTGCTTCTGTTGTTCCATCCATGGGGATTTGTGTATTTATCAGCTTTGGAAATAATTCTTGCATTAGCATGAGCATATTCCGCACCACTGCCTTGTTCCAGGGTTTAGCACACTGCCAAGGTGTGGAGCCTCCATTTAAACTCGTGCTTTGTAAAATATCAGGGTTACTATTTTCTATGCACCTCCTTGATCCTTTGGATACAGTATTCTTGTTTTCTTCTCAGCTGCAACCTAAGTGCCTGGTTTGCTTAGAATTCCGGGGATCTGAGAGTTCCTTCTGGTAGTTTTCAGTGCCTGTAGTATTAAGCTCAAACCAGATGAGATCCAGTGAACATTTAGTTTGTTTGGGATTTCTGGTTTGTGTCAGCTTTTTGAAACCGTGTTTGGGATTGCTCAGAATCTGAGTGTCACGATGTTGTATCTCATGAAGCCCAGATCTCAGACTGCAACCTGTGCTCAGATATTTGCTAGAACAGTCTAATCCACACTTTCTACTTAGGTTACTATTATCAGTGGTTAAAAATTCCATTTTTGTGTGCTCTACTGATCTAGTGTTTGCTGATGTTCGCAGATTTGGTACACTTTGGTGTACATGGCAGCTCTTTGTATATAGGTACACCGTGATTTAAGCTAGTCTTACTAAACAAATATGATGCAATTGACAAAACAGGCCAATAAATGTTGTCACCGAGCTCACTTTCTCAACTGGCACCTGTATTTTGGCACAAATGATTGACAACTCCTAGCTGGGGCTACATCGGAATTGATGTCCTAGTTTATAAATCAATACATAAAAACTGAAATTTCATTTCAATCTATGGCATTATTCACCATGATTGTTTTCCTACAGCTGCAAAGGACTTTTGTTTTCTGTGATGATTAGAAAATATTTTTGAAACTCTTAACCTTCAGTTTGTTTTCTGTCATTATTTTATTGCAGGAATCGATTATCTGCATCCTGATCTTGCCTCTAATTATGTAAGTACATGCTGACCTTCTCTGTAAAATGTGAATTTTCTTATTGTTATGGCCCTTCTTTGTTACTAAACTGTAAGCAGTGAAGAGGCTAACAGTACAGCTGAACTGCTGATTTTACAGATGATACATTTCATATTGAAATAAAGCAGATTAAAAATGGGGCTGCCTGTGTAAGGAATGAAAAGGTTGACAAGGCTTTTTGCAATGGAATGACAGTGCTGGCGCACATTAAATAAGCTGCAGTTTGCAGTATTGGATTTGGGACAGAAATGAGTAACCTGGGAATTGGCTCTAAATCCTGCTATTAAGATGCAGAACTCACCTGTCACTTGGAAGGCTGTGGAGCTGTGGGCTGTGGCAAGGCTGCTATTGTTCACCATGGCTCAAGCATGCATCAGCTTTTGAAACCTCCAGGAACAGCTTAATTCCTTTACAACGTGTGATTTGGTCTGGTGCTCCAACGCATGTGCAGGGGAGATTGTGTGTTATCAGCACACACAGTATCAACCGATTGTTTCTCTGACATACCTCAGGCTTACCTTTAGACTTGCAGCTTTTAATCTTTCTTAATTCTTCCTGACTCTTCCCAACCCCTCCTGGTCTCTAGCGCTCTTGTCCCCAGGTGTCTGCAAGGGCTCCCAGCACCCTCAGACTGCAGGCTGCCTTTGTGGTGTGCTGCTTTCACTCTATGTTTAAGGCAGTGAGGGTAAAAAGCTGTGGCTCTTTGCTTGATGAGTTGCAGTGTCTCAGCTTTAGGTCTTGCTCCTTTCCTGCAGTCAGCAGCTTTCTCTCAGTGACCCAGGCTTCTTCAGTTGAGCAATGTGGTTTGGTTTTCAGCTGCAGTTAAATGAGAAGAACAAAAGCAACTGGAAATTTTGGTAAAATGACCCATTCAGAAAGAATGGCTCCAAAATTAGAAAGAGTAGGGCAATTACTTTTATGTGTTAGTTGTTACAACTTGGAAAATAATAAGCAACACACAGGATGAAAACCTGTTTCTTGTGGTAAATAGCTAAGCACCTCTGGTGGAGACTATGTAGGTAGAGAAGGTGTTGACTGTGGACAAAGGATTTGGGAAATGGCTGACTGGAGAGGTAAAGTGCGAGATAACCGGTTTCACTTGTTATGAACTGGCTTAATAATTCGATAGCAGCTAATTAAACCTTGTGCCCTAACTGCAATACTCTCACCTAAGAGGAATAACATCAGTACATCAGTACAACATCAGTAGGATGTTTCAATAAGTTTGTATGAATTAAAAATGTTATTAAAAGATAGCCTTTGTCATCACAGGAATTGTTCTCAGCATGTATGCTTTCAGCATATGATCTAGGGCCAGAATGTGCTTTTTGCTCACTTACTTGCTTCTGCAGCAGCAGGCATGAACAAAGCACATGAGAATATTCTGTTTCTAAAATAATTGTGTTTTGAATAAACAAGATACAACTGTGTACCTGTATCTGATCTAATGTAAAATAGGAAAGTTTCTGTTGTTAGCAGTGAACCTAGGATCATGCCCAGAAACTAAAAATAGATTTTTAGTAATATTGTGTTTTGTCTTTCAATTCTAAAAATGTTTTCTGTCTGATGGATAAATACTCGTCAGGCTTAGCAGAATGTTTTCTTTTTAGAGTGGCAATAGTGAGTATTTCAGTATCTAATGGAAAATAGAGTAGAGAATGTCATGACAATGAAGATAACATGCTCGAAGTCAGAAAACAGTGGAGCTGGAGATAGACAAAGAACTGTTGGGCTGAAATAGGAGAAGAAAAGCTGATTGGGAAAGGGGAAAACATATTTAGCAGTAGGCGTGGAAGTCTTGTGAAGAGACTGATCTTGAAGAGAGAATCTTAAAAATTCTGTGTAGGAATAGCTTTGTTTAAACACAGATTGATCTGGTTGTGAAGCAATGATCAGGCTGTTGAAGTGCGAGCAGCAGTTACCTGGCCATTGCTAAGTGCTGGGTTAGGCCTGGCTTGGGCAGGGCAAGTCAACAGCAAGGCACAGAGGAGAAGGCTGAGGAACGAGGGGTTGGTCTGACAAATAATCGTTATGGAGCAGCAGAAACTCCATCTGAAAGATCACAGACTTATAGTAGTTACAAACCCAATGCTTTTAATATAGAAATATGAAAACATGGGCTGAATGTGCCAGAGGATGCTGCCAGGAAAAGTGCTGATAAATTAGTGCACTATATGCAAGGTAAGCAGGGAGAGATTCTGGCACCTCCTTGCACAGGGATGGCTGCAATAGCTGTGTCTGAGAGGTGGCTGCTGAAGGGCAAGGTCAAGTCTTACTCCCGCTGCTAAATCTGCCATCTCCTCGCTCACTGAAGCGCAGCACAGCGGTTGCAGGGCTCAGTTCACCCCTGCTTTACCTCTCCTCCTCTCTCTGCAAGGCTGCACACGCCTCTGAGTCCTAGGAGACCCTGCTCTGATAGCTTCTGCTGCATCTTAGAGGCCACCAGGGCATTATTTCCCAGTAGGTAGTAATTTGGGCATGAACTAAAGACAAGAACTTAAATCCAACCTGGAGGAAAGATCACCTTAGACCTGGAAAGGCAATTAAGTCAGTCTCTTAGGAACGGATTCTTAATTCTCTTCAGGCTGGCATAGCAGTTGCAATCACCCTTGCACAGTTTCTGTATCACGTGTTTAGCATTTCAGGGCATTTGCACTTTTGGTCAGTTTTCTTTTAGGCTGCGCTGTTTATATTTAGGAAATTAAAAGTTTATGTTTCTCAAGTGCATAAATGCCTGCATACCATGGCAGTATCTGTTCATTTTCTTGGACATTTGGGAACAATTAGAAAGTTTCTCAAAGGTGATGCTTTCAGCACATTAGCATTTTTCAAGTACAAAAACTTGGCTTCGGTTGTATGGTTTCAGTTGGCTCTTATGTTTTGAATTGCTGTTTTATTTTGCTTGACCAGGTTAATAGAGGTTTAGCACTTAGATATAATGAGGATCAGAGAGGAGAAAGAGCTCTCTAAGAGAAAAACAAACCATTTTGTATTTTTTTCCTAAAGTTTAATGGTATGTGATCTGTCCCTGTTTTGCAGGGCACTTAGACAATCTCACTTTTAGCGTATCACATAGTCCATGGGTCTTCAACCTTTAGGCTTGCTTGGGCTGCACTGAGTGAAGAGGAATTCTCTTGGGCCACATATAAAATATATAATATAGTTAATGTATGTAAGTAACAAAACATTTTATTTTAAATGTTTTTTCTTATAACATAAAAAAAGAGAGCATCAAAGCCATGAAACCAGTGTGATTTGTGACCCTGTCTTTGTGATGCTGACGCATCAGGCTGGTTCGATGGCAGTGGCTGCAATTCTCATTGAGCTCTCAGGTGTTTGTCAGAGATTTTTGATGACATTTTACTTCCTGTGTGCTTCATCCTGGAGAACACTTGTCTACAGATGTACATACTGCCAAAAAGCAGTGACAGGAATAAGGCAGATTGTGAATGGAGTAATATTTCTCTCTGCTAAGATATGTTTTAGAGAAGTCTGGTATAGAGACATAATCAGATTTTTGAGTGGAATATCTGATTGCAACTCGAAACATTGCATTTGAAAGGTCGCAGGTAATCTATTTATGTCAACTGAAAATGGAATCTCAACTACACCAAAAAATTGATGATTTTTTTTTTGAAACCTTGAAAACTATTCTCAAATTCCTCTATCAAAACAGAAAGCACGGCTGCATATTTTTTGCTGTTCACAGGACTGTGTTTAGCCAGTATATCACAATGCACACAGTTATTTGCCATAACTGAGTCAGCACTGCACTGCACCCTCCCTGTGCTCTGGTTTCAGCCCAGGGCCTGGCCAGGCCGCTCTGTGGGGCAAAGCTGCCGCCATGATGGTGTGGGGCAGGAGGAGGCCGCAGGACAGGCTGGGCTGGACCACATGTGCTGTGTGAGTCATGGGTTGGACATGCCTGGTTTAGTCTAATAGATTATTCTTATGCAAATGAAACTTTCCAATTAGGATTGATTTACGTCTTGGATATCTTTTCTTTTAGAAAGTCTGATGTGTCAAAGTTGGTTTTGTCCCAAATTGGAGTGCAGAATTGATGCTGCAGCCACAAAAATGGGAAAGGGGAATGAGGAAATGTGTTGTTTCAGTAACTTTGTTCAAAATATATTTCACATTTCCCATAGTTAAATGTTTCATTGCTTTTCCTACAACAACCCAAGAAACCTCAGAATTCAAATAGGAAACATCTAGTCTTTGTATGGGAATGAAATACATTCTCCATTAGTATCCAGCTCACTCCAACTAAACCCCAAATGTCCTTTTTAGCTGGCCAAGAGAATTATGAACCTTTATTCCTTCCTACAGCCTTCCTATACATATGAAAAGGAGCGTGTCTTCTCACAGTCTGGATGGACTGTTCTCCTAGTACCCCTCTCAGCAAGCTGCAGTACAGCCACTTGCTCCTCAGGGTTTAGGGGGTTATTGCAAAGCTGGAATTTTCCATTCTGCACTGTGAATGCAGAGACTCGTTGTCAAAGGATCAATATTTTCCTCCATGCCTTGGAAACCCTGCAGAGGTTCAGCCTTCAGGAAATTATTTTTTTCCCCACAAAGAGAACCCTTCATTATGAACTGATAATTAAAAAGCTGAAGCCTAATGCACTCCGTGCTTTTCTTTCAACTCAGACTGTGCTTACAAAGCCAGCAATTTTCAGGACTGACTTCTCTGAGATACAGCATCTGGGTGAGAAAGAGAAGGAAAGTAACAAGGGCTGCATATTAGATGTGTCTAGTAAAAGAGGAGAACAGCAGTGGTGAGGGCTGTGCATTACAAACTTTATTACATTCCTTTAAAGAAAAGTCTAAGGGAGCAAACAGATTTGTTTTGCCATGAGCAGAAATTTGAACTGATCTCTCCCTCACATGAGTTTGTATTCTGTAACTCTCATACTTCGCTCGTGTCTGCTGGTGAAGGTCAGTGTAGCTGCATTATCCCATTTACAGCAGCAGGGAGCTGATCATCTCGTGTAAGTGGATTTATCCCTGATTAGCACTGGTGAACAGAATCAGAGTCCCACCAAGGCACTCAGACCAGGAGTAAAAAATTGCTGGTTTCAATGCCTGAACCTGAAAGCTTTTTAAAAGCAAACAAACAAAAAAAAAACAAACAAAAAAGAAAAATGAGGGAGGGAGAAGGGAGAGGGCAGGTCTAACATTTATTATGGAAGAACAAGAAGTGACTGTTTGAACAGAGAACTTTTTTAAAAGTATTGATACCTGTAAAATGGGAATCATGCGGCCGTTCTTAGTGATTGATAGTAATATAATATGTTCAGATAACATAACTTTCTGTCTTTTCTTCCCTGTGGACTTGCCTGTCTTCTCTCTTCAACTGACTACAGCTCAAGAGGCAAAGCAATCTCTCTCAACTTTTGGGGCCTTGTCACCAGCAGTTTTGCTAACAGGTCCCCCTGTCTTGCCAAGAGGCACACAGTATACTTTTAGGATAATTATCATATAAGTAGAGAAGCAAGGAAATGTTCTACTTCTGCTATGACCTGCAATTTCCATTGTTTACTAGAGGAACATACGCATCACTGAATAATTTTTACAGCCACAAAAGAAATAAATAGTACAGGCAATAAATTATACACTGTGGTATCTTCAGTAAAGTTCACTATGGCATAAAGGATCTTTTTACTTAGCCTTCCTTGCATGCTATCACAAGGGCAAGCAAATTGGTCTGGAGGCTGTGTCTCAGTGATTTAGCACTGTAAATCATCAGCATCTCCCCTAAAATTCCTCAGCCTAATGGTGGGATTTTGTAAGTTGACAGGGCTCCGTTGGCAGCTGTTGAACCATGCTGTTCTGACCCTGCTGATCTACCTCACTGAAATCCCAACTGATATAATGCCCAAGTCAAACAGAATGCATTATAAGTGGTGGCGAGAAAACCATTGCCCTTCTAAGATAAAAATTTGGAGGAAACCTTCTGAAGACCTTGAAAAGCTCCCAGAGTTTCCACACTGCTGTTAATGTCAGCCTAGGGAATCCAGAGGGAACTTAAAGCTGAACCATATCAGAGTGATGCTCATCCCTGCCTGGCGTCAGTGAGTGATTTGAGTTAGCTTGAGGAGATCCGGTTCCTACAGAGAGAACTTCAAAAGAGCCTGTCACAGTTGCACAGTTGCAGCTCCTACTACATTTCAAAGGTTTATTGAGTGCATACACTATGCGCTTAATGTCAATAAAGCTTTATTGCTAATACATCAAAGGTATTTTATGGGCAAACTCTACGCCCTGGTCATTATTGCTACTGCCTATTTTTAATTGCAATGTTGAAGTAACATTACCATATCAAAAGATAAAGAACAAACTGTTTCAGATAGTTCAATACATTGCTAATTGGATTTTAGATTGCTTGGTTTCTTTCTTTCTTTTTTTTTTAATGTGTTGCTTTGGGGTTGGGTATTTTGCAAATAGATTTTCTAAAATAAATGCTAGCATATCAATTAAAAATTATCCACCAAAATCTGGGATTAATCGCATCCTTCTACTAACGCTTTGCAAATTCACTCTGCACACTTTGATGGATGTTCTTGAAGTAGATTGTGGCAGAATTTTCATCAAGAAATTGTTGAGAGAGAAAATGAAACCTCTCTTTTGCCAGGCTTGAAGGATGCAGGCTGGCTTCCTTAGCAACAGAAACTGATGGCCTTCTGTCAGCTGTTTATGTTGCTCAGATGGCTTCTAGCAGCTAGGAAGCTGGTTTTAGTGTTTGGAAGATGATCGTTAAGGACATGCAAGACGCTGAGGTTTCGTTGGCATGAGTTAGAATTTACTGGGAAGGGAATGAAGGTCTCCGTATCAGACTTGACTTGGCAGGTTTTTTTTCGGTTACTCTGTTCAGGATCAGCTTCTGGACTCATCTCTCTGTTCTGTGCAATCTGTTATTTTTTCTCTGAACATATGGAAAGCTGAAAAAGAGCTGATGCCTCCTCTGATAAGACCAGCTAGGCAAAAGGGGTGCTCTGCATACTTGGAAGGCTGGCCTGGGTTTACCACGTACAGAAAATGCTTAATGTAATACATTATGAAGCCCCTCCAACAGTCCTTTCCTCCTCCCCTGCTCCCAACAGCACCTGCTTTTACAGGTACATGTTACAATGGAGCTCCCATGCTGCAGTTTACTTAAGATGAATGCACAGTTCCTCTTCTCTATCTTACAGCTACTTAACATAGTCACTGCTGTTGGGAGAGAGAAGCCACGGTGCTATGTAAGGGAGACATCAGTGTCTTCTTACTTCATGAAAAATAAGAATGTTTTGTAATCACAGATGTTATCAATGCCTTATAGCTTTCAACACAATTAAAAATGGAAGAGCCGAAAGAATATAGAACTATTTCTCCTCTGGATTATTTAGTGTGGCCATGAGCCATGGAAAGAGGCTTTTGCTGCAGAGGAGGCAGTAACTTGTGAAGGAGGCACAACTGCCTTAACAAGAGACAGCTTGTGTCACACACAGAGCTGTTTTTGTAGCTGAAAACAGAATTTCTCATATCCAAAGATGTTATGATAATGCATTTGCCGAAGTCCATTGTGGGAGATCTAGACTCCAAATACTTGGCTCTTTCCAAGTGCTCGATGTTCAGCACCATCTACACAGCTGAAGTTGGCATTGTTACACGGATGTGGACCTCTTCAGGCCAACTAATCTATACTGGCTGTAAAATATCCTCAAAGTGCAATTCTAGAATCAGAAAGATTCGTGTATGGTAGCTGCACTTACCTGAGTTTATTTCCAAACAATGAGTGCTGCTCAAGTTTTCAGCTTTCTGCTATATTATAACCACCTGAAAAGGATATTTGTCATGTTAAATGCATGCCTCGTGTGCAAGCAATGTGACGTGGTGCCAGAGATATTCATTTTGCAAGCTAAGGACCACACATTGTCCACAGCAGTTATTTTTCCCTGTAATCCATGTATTTAATTAATCAACTTCACACTGGGAAAGTGTAAGGTGGCTAATCACTTTAATCATTAAGCAGTGGTATTAGTTTTCACTTAAGGCATCATTCAGGGAAAGTAAATTAGGGCTTGAAATGAGAAATGTGCAGAGGTGGAAGAGCAGATAAGGACATTTCTTCATCAGCTCTGACAGGCACTTTTACAATTGGCTTGTGCCTCTCTCCCTGGGTTCTCCAAGGAAGTTTTTTTGGAATTAGTTTCTTCTTTTATTTAGACAAGGCAAGTAGAGGAAAGATATCGGTTCTCACTGTTTGCTAAGGAGGGATCTGACATTGTTCTGTTTCGGTTGTATATTACATTCTTTTCTGGAGACTATTTAGCTTTTGGAACCGGCCAGAAATCTTCCCATAGAACAACATATTTTGCCAGCAAAGATGAGCATTTTGTAAACTGTAAGTGTCCATGGAGTAATACAAGTAAAATATTTCTATTTTGGATTGATTCAATCTTACTTTAAGTATTTGTCTGCTGGAACTTTCTGAATTTAATCAGCAGCAACAAAATAACCACTCTAGTTCATGGTCCACTTAAGAGGACAGGTTCAAATACAGATTCTCCTGGAGGCAGTGCGTACCGTGTAATATTAAAACAAAGTCCAGTAAAATTAAGTAAGGAGCTTCTAATTCCCCAAAGAGAAAATAACACATTTTTAGTTGAAATAAGGCAAAAATATTTTTGCAGTTTTTGCATTTGGGAGTTCCTATTTTTTTGTGAAAATAGTTATTTTAACTGCTCATACTGTTTAAGACACTGCTGATGTTGAAATACCTGATGAATATCTTTCAGTGTTGAAATGGAACTTCATTAAACTTCATGTTGTAGTTACGTTTTGTCTACTTAAGGTCTTACCAGGGTAGTCTGAATTAGATGGTTCTTGTGGAGAATGCTTCTCCCTCAAAAAGCTTCATAAAAATTTGATAGGTGCCAAGAATAGACTTTCAGACCCAGTGTTGACTTGGCAAGAAGCATCTCAAACCCTCTGTTTATTAGTGGATGTGCAAATGACAAATGATGGCATGCAAAAGGGAAAGTTTTGGTGGAGCTTTCTGGATAAGCCTCCAGGAGAGGAAAGCAAGAAGACATAAGGAACCTGCTATCTTGTGCAAATAAATGCTAGCCTAAATACAGTAGATAAAGATTCAAATGGACTCCAGTATTTAAACACCTCTCCTTCATTGTGCCTGGAAGTTATTTTGGTTCATTTGAAATTAGTTCTTTTTTGTTGTTGTTGTTGCTGTTGTTTTGGCACTTTATCTTGATGCAGCTGCTTGCTGTGCATGGCTTAACTTTGTTGTATGCTTTCATGTGTTCCATGTTAATAGTTCTCGGTAGATGAACTAGCGTGCTATGTAGGTTGTTCTTTATTTTTCAGTGTCTGCCCGATTTCACATTGCTTTGATTTAAAAATAATGTACTTTCTGTTGCGCTCCCAACAGAAGCAATAAAAATAATGAGTGTTTCTTACAGAGGAACAAAATAGCAGTGCACAGTGTCTGATAAAATGTTGGTCTCATTGAAGTCACCAGTAGCCTTCCCATTAAGTCCAGAGCAATCAGAAATCTGGCAGACCGTACAAACAACAGGTTTATAGGATTTATTCTACTGTGTATTGCTTTTTTTAATCATCACAAGAGACAGGCTTTATAGCTTCAGCAGAGCAAATACGGATCCCAAAAGCTGTAGAAACATGACCAACCAGGAGAACGTCTTTCACTACAGGACAGGAGCTCGTATTTGATGAAGCTTCTGCTCCTTCCCATGCTGTGTAGCTATTGTGTGAAAGTTAAATGGTTGTGCTAGTGCATAACTCAGTCACACGTTCCCCCTACTCTTTACTCTTGCACTTTGAAATGGAAGATCTTTGGAAATGTCCTGCAGTCAGGCTGTGGTCTGCATTTCATTAAAGGAGATGCCTCTCTTTGAATATGTACAAAGGAGAGTACAAAAATCTGTGCTATGTTTAAGGACTTCATAATTTCAATGCTAGTGCACGTTTTAAAAAATTACTTATTGGGAGAAACAAAATCACTTTAATTCAGTGAGGCACTTAACTCAGTTGAAAAATTAGTCAAAAGCGATACCATGTCAGACTGATGTAATTGTGAATCTCTCATTGTCAGCTAATGATGTCTAGGCCATTTCTTAAATTTACGCATCCAATAAATTACTGTGAAAACATCAGCTGTTAATCAAACAGAATAATTTAAGAGAAGAGTCTGGAATGATCATGTAATGTTTAAAAGCATAAATGGTGGCACAGTATAGTACAGGTAGATTTACATGAGATTGTTCTGCAATCTCACCTTATCTCCCCGAAATTTTGGATTTAGCTGTTTTATGGTTTCCCTGTCTCTCACATATAATAAACAAAGGAAATGATTTTTAATTAATAGAAAAGCTTATAAACTAGTCCATTAAAGTCCCTGAGAACCCAGCATGACTTGACAGATTTTAGTGACAGGAATACTCTCCTGCAATGCACTCAAACTATGCTAATGAGGTCAGCATGCAATTGGAATAAAAGAGTAGATCTTCAAGACCTTGTAACTCCAAGGCACATAAATCAGCCTCTATTTGCTTCTGTGGTGAAAGAAATGTAGATAATGGTTTGCATTATGTTTTCTAAGTCTCTTCTCTGAACTGTTCACCTCCTTTTGATCCACCTACAGTGTCATATTTTTGTGACCGTTTGTCATCATCCATACTCATGCAATTTAGGTGAAACTGCTTGAGTGCTTGTTAACAGTTGGTTCTTCTCTTGTCAGCTGAGAAACCTTTCAGAACAAGGAGAAACCATCCACTTTACTGTCTTGCCAGTTCTTATTTTCAGTGCTCTTGTGTAACAAGGGTAGCTCTCCCAGTCCTCCTCTTCCTCTCCACAAACACCATCACCTAGGCCTGTCTGTTGTCACTACCTCACCAAACCATCTAAGCTACTTGATTTCCATCTTCTCCAAAGCTGCAGTTTGTTTGTTTTGTACAAGCACAATTAGCGTAACTGGTTTAAGTGCCCAGCCTCAGTAGCCTGCCAGTTTTGTTTTATGAGTGCTATTACAAAATGTATGTCCAGTATTTGTGCACTTTGCTGGAAGCATTGCTGATTACTGATCATTTTTTACTGACTCTGACTGCAGTGCCTCTGTGGTCATGAAGTGGGATGGTCCATGCAGCTGCAGGGCAGCGTTTGCTCTGCCAGCACAAGCTGCCTCTCTTTGCCCTTTGTCATGTGCTTGAGTTACTGCTGAGTACTGCAAACTCTGAGCTACTGATTTTCTTCCACTGTTGGATAAATTTGTCCCTTATCCACCACGTGGCACTTAAGAATGAGGCCTTTGTGTTGGATGTGATCCAAATCCTGCCTGTGGTATTATGGAAGGAAAGCCTGTGGCAGATTTTGGTAGTCTTTGAATTGATCCTTTGAGAGGAGAGAGAGATCTTACCCCCGTGTCCTTTCCAGCTCATCCCTCACAGAGGCTGAAAGTGCTGGCTGCCATCACAGCTCTGCAATCACAACCTTTACTGCAGCTCAACACCCAACATGATATTGGTGTACCAAAAAACCTTATTGGCTGCTTCTTACAGGAATGTAAATAAGAGTAATGGACCTGAACCTCGGTGCTCTGCTGCTGGCTTTATACCCCTATTATTGTCCCAGCTTCAGTAGGTCATGCTAATAACATAAAGAGTAATCTGAGGCGGGGAAAATATCCATGTACTGGTAAGGGAATGCAGGCCAGGTTTTTAATAAGATGGAACACCGAAGCTGGATGAAGTATGTGTTCACAGTATTTTTCAGTAACATTCATTTTGCTCTTTATGTTTGCTAACATCATGAAATGGCCCGAGGGCTTCTCTGGCTCTGGCTTCTCAGATGCCATGTTTTTTCTTCGCAAGTACCCTCGCCCTGAGTTAAAGAAATCAAAGGAGTTCATTTCATAAGCTGAAGCCTTATAGCTTTAAATTTGCCACTTGCCCTGAGACTCATTACCTGCAATTGATTTATTAATCTTCTTCATTTATGTGCCTACCTATGAACAACCAGTATGTTTGAGGCATATCTCATAGATTTTTGGCTTCCCCTCTGAAATTTAAGCAATGCTTGGCTGTGTAGAAATGTCTCATTTTTTCTAAATTAACTCGCTTTGAAGAGCTCTCACTCTAAGTAATTAACAGCTTTGATGCACTTCAGGTTTCTTCCGCATCATCCTGAAAAGTGTGGAGGAAGAATCAAAAATGTGCTCCACTTTAAAAAAGAAAGTTCAACTTAATTTTTCTCTGAGTTTCTGTGATTATTTTTCTTTTCCTTTTATTTTTTGTCCTTTTTGACTGTGTAGCTCTGAGCCAAGCAACAGCAAAAAGCAGCCACAGTGAGCTAGACTGCATGTAGCTGAATGCATCTGGCCTTCCATTTGGTTCCCTATACTGGGAAAACACTCAGTAGTCTTGATAGCTAAGAATGGAATGGATTATTTCTTCTATTATTTGAAGCCTGAAAAACTTTGTTGTGCTTAGATTGGTCTGTTTCACTGCTGTACTTACTACATAGGTGCTTTATCCCCATGTGAAACAGTTTGTGAGTTAATTTTAGCTGCAGGCTTTCTTTCAGGATGAACATGCCCAAGAGTGCCAGCTGGCAATGTAACTCATTTGGGTTTTCTGATTCATTTATTTTTTTTTGATCTGCAGGAGAAGCAGAAAAGAAATCAGTGAAAAATAAGATAAGTGGTAAAGTAAGAGGTAGTGCCAAGTGAGATGAAGAGAAGCTGACCAGTTAGTTGACAAAGGAAATCTGTCTAATCTAGAGAAAGAATGCAGCGTAATGTAGCTTGCTTAGCTATTTTTCATCATAACTGTTACTTTAAAAATAATACTACTTAACCACAGATAAATATAAATGTTAACACAAGCCCCATCTCTTTTTCAGTTGCATGGTTTTTTTTTTTGTTGGTTTGTTTGCTTTGTTTGATTGATTTTTTTTTGTTATGTTTTTTAAAACCTAAGCTGTGTCAGGTTTCCTGCTTTGCAAAATAAGAAGCAATGTCTCAGGTGACACAGTGAACATGTCTTCCTATAAATTCTGTCAACTGGGTTATTAGAAATGGTAACATCTGTTACCCCAAATGCCTTCACTCATAAAATGAGTGTTAGCCAAATGTTGATAATAGTCAGTTTATACTCTTTTGGCTGTAATTTACCTAGTATTTTACCTAAACCTAAATTTTTGAGTGTTAAGGGAGTTGAGGTAAGAGCTTTTGCAGTGGTATCTATCCAGATCTATCCAGTTAAAGGAAGAATTCTCAGCCCCTTAATAGATCCAGGAGGCTGTAAAGTGGTTTCCTTAGCGGCTAACAGGCTGCTGAAGGGCAAGACTAATTACTTGAGGGGACAAATTGGGTCATTCGTCATTTCCCCAAAATCAGAGCTTCCTCCCAAATCTTCTTCATTTCAATAAACCAGCTTAACCAGGAAATATTGCAAGGAAATCCACACTCTGCTGTAGAAGTAGGGCAAACTAATTAAGAGCAATGCAGTGGTGTTAGCTACTCATGAAGTAACGGCTTCAAAGATCCCTACTTCTGTAATCTTTCACACCTTTTTACTTACATTACTTATTTTATGGCGTTTTATTCCACTCAGCTGCTCTGTGCAGGAGGTTTGCTTTGTGTTGTGAAATCACCATTGTGGTGTGTTATGTACTTGCTCACTTTGGGGACAAGCAGAGCCTCTAATGAATACCTGAACCTGGAATGCAAGGGTGGTTTATGGGCACCTTGGGTAGTATTCAGGACCTGGCGTGCTTCTCTACTCCATCTGTTTCAAATGAGATTTGTATTTATTTTTCTGTGACTGCTTTGAAAAGGAGGCTGGTAAAAAAGTGTGCTGCTGTCTTATAAATTATTCAAGGTATGACTGAGTATTCCTTCTTTTATAATATACCTGTAAGAACTGGCTAAAAACCTTATGTCTCTGGAGGGAGATGAAAGTATTCGCCGACAGTGAATTCGCTCTTTATGGTTAATATATTTGAATACAACCCATTTGTGGATGTATTCTGGATGTTGACAAGGTCCTGAATTCAGCTCTGGATTTGCTGGATAGCAGTATGAGACATACATATTAGTTCATGGAAAATCAGAGCTACTTAAGAATTTGCATTTTTTTTTTCATTTCCACTTCTGAACAAAACAAACTAAAAAATCCAACCAAGATCTAGAACAGCATGCTCCCCATGGCAAAGGGAAGATGGTTACTGTGTGACTACTGACTCAGTAGCTGTGACTCTTTTTCATTACTGACATTTAAGCTTTATGGCATCCCTCCTAAGTAAAATATCGCGCTGCCTCCTTTTCTTTGCCTCATAGCAAGTATATTCCATTTTCTTAGGCTTGTGTCTACAAAACTGAATTTCATTTCCCACCATATGACATGCAGTGTTATTTCAGTGCAGTTTCTCAAAGAGGTTATACGTTGTAATTTGAGCTCAGGGGTTTGCTCCCTCTTTGGATCAGTAAAGAACTCAAACAAGCAAAAGGTATCTCACTGTCTCAGATCTACAAGGAATTGCAGTTTCTTGAAGAGGGAAAGACAAATGCCACTTGTGTTAAAAAATTTTTCTTTTGTTTTAAATCTATGGGCTAAATTCATCAGTGCTTTAACATCATTAATAGAATCAGATTGTGGCCAGCAGACTTTTGTCCTTAATTGTTTGTTTCATGGACTTTCATGTAAGTATAGGCAAATTTCTTGAGTTAAGGAGGAAAAGAGAATTATATGTGAATTACTCTTTAGAGGCCTGTAAAGCTATGTAAAAATTTATGAGCTTGCTGCATTACTCAAGGTACATAATTTTATTACAGATCTGAGCAACACATGGGACAATTGATTTACTGTTATTGTTGTTTTATACAGAATGAATGTTATACAGAGAAGATGGTACTGCTTATATTTTTAAAAGTACAGTGCAATTCTTGGGTAGGCAAAGCTTATTTTTAAGGAAAGCTGAATTTTATACCCAGGCAAAAGTCATCCATTTGTATCCTGATACATAAACCATTACTTAGTAAATGATTGAAAGAATCTCATCATCATTTTTTGTTAGCGTCTTACTTGGGATAAAGATGCAGAAAGCTAGACAGCAAAAGTAGATATATGCCTTAAAATACAAGATAATTGCTCTTTTTCATAGCAAAACAGCCATCTCTGTTATAAGTAGAAATTATTTATATGTAATTATGTATTGATGGTGATAGATGAACGTGGGGTTCGAATCTTTTTACAACAAGGAACTGGTATTGATTGAACACAAGGGGTAGGATTGATCTTGTTCTAATGCCATGCTTCAGGACTCGTCCAGGTCTAGACTCCAGCCTAACATCAGTGCCTAAAACTGACGGCACTTAGTTGCTTCCTGAATCTGATCACTCCACTGATGGTCAAAAAAGACTGGGCAACTACCTCAGACAAATCAAGTCTAAGAGAAATACCTACTGGTAGGACATTAAAATTGGAAAACCAGATCACTTGAGTTGAAAGGCAATATATTTTTATTTCACTATGATGCTGCAGATCTTCATGTGCACTGGTTTTCATTGCCACCTCATCCCTGAGTTAGTGATAAACAGCCTCTTGCTGCCTGCTGGAAGGGCCAGCCTGTGGAGGAGAACGGCAGGTCACAGATTTTAGTGTTTGCTTCCCAAAACACAAGATGATTCATTTTGGCTACCAACTGAAGCCATTCCTTTTTTGATCCAGTGCTGTAGGGGTGGGGGGGAACAGGGAAGGAAAAATAAAATATGTTCTTAGATATTTGAGAATTTGATCTTTAAATTAGGAACTTGAAGCAGTCCATTTGTACTCATCAGTGCTGTTTCATTACCAGTTCTGCTGCTTTCATAGTGTGGGCGGAATGTTCGCTCATGAAGATGAAACTTGCCGTCTTTTTCCAAAGACCTTAATGAAGATAAATCTTGCAGTCAGCAGTTGTTTTCTTTCCAGGAATTCTTCTTAATCTTGCAGTTTGTCGATGGTTCCTGCTAAATTAAATATCTGTTTCCTCCGAGTGCAGCCATCCAAAATCAAGTGAGTAAAAACTGGAAGATTTGGAAGAGTGTTGCGCAACTTGGTTTGTAGCCTGCGTAAAGCAACCTTTCCATAGTGTGCCTGTTGGTTACGTAGGGCACAGAGCAGAGCTTCAGTCTGCTGCAGTGTGCCCAGGTGGCCAAGAAGGCCAGTGGCATCCTGACTTGTATCAGGAATTGTGTGGTGAGTAGGACTAGGGAAGTAATCCTGCCCCTGTACTCAGCATTGGTGAGGCCTCACCTCGAGTACTTTGTACAGTTTTGGGCACCTCAGTACAGAAGAGACATGGAGGTGCTGGAGCAGGTCCAAAGAAGGGCAGCAAGGCTTGTGAAGGGCTTGGAGAATATGCCCTACGAGGAGAGTGTGAAGGAACTGGGGCTGTTTAGTCTGGGGAAAAGGAGGCTGAGGGGAGACCTTATTGCTCTCTTCCAAGATGTGAAAGGTGCTTACAGCGAGAGTGGGGATGGTCTCTTCTCACTGGTGACAGGTGACAGAATGAGGGGAAATGGCCTTAAGTTACACCAGGGTAAGTTTAGGTTGGATATCAGGAAACACCTCTTTTACAGAAAGGGTTGTTAAGCACTGGAATAGGCTCCCCAGGGAGGTGGTTGAGTCACCATCCCTGGATGTGTTTAAAAACCATTTGGATGTGGTGCTCAGGGACATGATTTAGCGGTGGGTTGTTAGAGTTAGGGTAGTATGGTTAGGTTGTGATTGGACTTGATGACCTTAAAGGTCTTTTCCAACCTGAGCGATTCTGTGATTCTATGAATAATTTTTGGAATCCTTTTTCCCATCACCATTCTAGACACAAGTGGTACGTCTGCACAGCTAGAAGGACTTCTCCATCTATAATTCTCTGCACAAGGAAATTAACAGAGTCAGGATTGGTTGATAGCTTTCATGATGTGCTTGTATGTCTCATGTTTTCCTGAAAAATCAGCCTCAGCAGCCCTCCTGTCGACTTAGAGCCCATATCAGTACGACTGCAATCCTTCCAGATGAGGAAGAAACCTGAGCTGACTCTCAACTGAGTTTAAATTCTCATCCATACAGTGAAGTGAAACCAGAAGTTCTAACTGAATAAGGAATTGGCAATATGTTGAATTACATTTAGTGCCTAGTTAGCTCATAGCTATGTGAAAAAGATCTGAAATCACTGGAACGAAGCTTAGTTATGCAGTCTGCATAGTTTCCAGGCCACGTCTAGTCCAAGGCAGCAATATAAGAAAGTTTATTTAATTTGTGATTGAAATTCACTTATCTCCAAAGGTTTCCAAGTCTAGACTGACAGAGTAGGTTTTGTCTTCTAATTAAATTGCTCAGAGAGTCATCATTTCTATTTTAACTTTACCATAAGATGTATTTTTCCACCTTGTCCTGCTAGGAGTAGATACTGCGCTTGTTAATAAAGAACAGGACTGGATCATCTGTTGACAAGCTCATTTGTTTTTACTGATGCTCATTTCCTACTGCCATGTGTGGGATGAGACCTGACCCCTTGTGCAAATCCTTGTTGCAACTCCCCTGGACACTGCAGAATCCAAACTTCCTCTGTTTCACTGAGATAGGATGTTTGTGCCACAAGGCTTTTCATAGAATGGCCTGGGTTGAAAAGGACCACAATGCTCCTCTAGTTTCAACCCCCCTGCTATGTGCAGGGTCGCCAACCACTAGACCAGGCTGCCCAGAGCTTTTGTCACACTGGACCCTAGTTGTGGTACATCATCCATCTCTTGTGTGAGTTGCCATATCCCACAGAACAATTGGTGTTACTCGTGAAATTCCTGCAATGGTAGAAAGAGTCTCCAGCAACAGCCAGCCAGGAGTGGGTGCTGGGTGAGCAGCGTAATCACCAAGCCAGAGGCTGTGAGATGCCTACATGGTTGTGGCCTCCTGGCTTCCAGTGTTTGTAGTTTTCTGGACTACTGGAGAAGGAGGAAGCACAGCATCTAATGCCCTTTCCAGATTCATTTCCTATTAATTTGTCTAACCTCTTTTTTTTCAGGCTTTTGACCTCTGTATTGCTGGGGGCCAATGAATTTTCTAACTCATTACATGCTCTATGGAAAAGCACTTCTTGCTGTTTTCTGCTGCTTCTAAATCTTCCCTCTGGTAATTTCTGTGGATTCCTGCTAGTTCTTGCATTATGAGAAGTAGTAAATAACTCCCTGTCCACCTTCTCTGTGCTACTTGTGATTTATAGACAACTGTCAAGTTCCCCTTTTTCCCTGGCTGAAAAGTCATATTCTATTTACTCTTTGCTCATACAGATCCATGCCATTCAAAGTTCTGTATAGGCAATTGTGACAATTGAAAGAGGTAAATTAAACATGCACCTGGACTCGGAAGCTCAGAAGCACTGAGAACCTGTGGCTACAGCTGAAATTATTAGCAGGCATCTTAAGGCTGAAAATCAGGGCCTTAGTTTAGAGATACTGAGAGAGCAGTAAAGATACTCACAAAGGTATATGGCTATATCTGAGCTGGAGAACAGCACTGAACCATGTGGCTGGCATTTTGCAAGCCTGGATTCCATTCAAATACTGCAGAATATTTATTGTCCATATTGAATATAAAGAACCAAGCTTTCTGGAATGATAACCCAAAAACTCACCGGACAGTAACCAGAAAGATAGTTCATTTTACCCTCCAAGGGTCAAGGACAGTGTTGTCTCTGTTTCATTCTGGCACAAGAGCTTTTGGGAGCTGGGGATTTTGAATCTAAAATCCAAAGACTCTGGTGCTACCAATGGACTGCCTATTCCTGCACCCCTGGAGCTGAGAATTTACCGAAAAGGAATGTTTTTAGGAGCAAAGCTATTCAGACACGACTCTCAAATTATCTTCAATAGCATGCTCAGCCAAATCTTAAAAAGAATGTAAGTACATTAATTAAGAATTAACATAATTCTGCTCCTTGTGTATGGTGTTTATTAAAATATAAACTCTGTGATCATACAGTTGGGAGGAAGCTTCTAAATATTTTTAAAAGCTTAATTTTCAGTCACCCTTAATTTATTTCTTTTCATTGAGAGAGAAGAAAGAAGATGCACTTGACTTTCTGAAACTCTCCACTTGCTTCTCAAATATAGCAGCAAAAAGTTGCTGAGTGTCCTTAGCTTTGCTGATGGGGCAAAATCATGAGTGATTTAGATTGTGTTAAAAGGAGAGGCTCGGGATGGCATTCTCAAAAGGGCCCAACAGCCACATTTATGAAGCTGTTCAAACAACTGCAGGATCAAGAAAATATGCAAAGAGAATTTTGAGACATATGTCCTGAACATTAATACAGTTTTCACATTAGAATTTTGAGAAGAATTTCATAGCCATTGAAATGGTTTAGAAATAGATGGAGGACCCAAAGCGTGTGGTCATTTCCACTACTGACTGGAAAGTGATGTTTAATCTTTGTCCTGCCACACTAAGTAGCCAAATAGCTCATGAAAATGTTGGTGAGGTGATCAAATTAAGCTGAAACAGGACCTAAATCCTCTTATAAAGCACTTTTGAGAATGGTGTTGAGTGTCCAAAATGGTGTTTGCTGAAACATAAACAAGCAGGGCTCTCATGGAATTACACAGAGAAGGAATGACATTTTCTTTTCCAGGGGAGAAAGAAGAACCCAATACCTAATGAGATTTTCTGTGGCTATATGTGTCCTGCTTTACCTAGCATGTCTGCTTTCCTGCACGTTCACTGAACTTTGTGTTTTGCAGAATGCCCAAGCTAGCTACGATTTCAGCAGTAATGATCCCTACCCCTACCCCCGCTATACAGATGACTGGTTCAACAGGTAAGTGGGTTTCGATTGGCCTGCTGTTCACTTCTGTTTGCACAGGAAATTAAAAGTATTATTTGCTAAGATTTGTGTAATGTATATTTTATGCTAGATTCTGTGCTGGCCAAAACGGTAGCTTCAGTCTAACCACAGTTTATAAAATTGGATGTGACTTCTGACTTCATTTTTTTAGATAATCTCTAGATAATGTCATTTCATAGATGGCTTAAAAATGGTTCATTATGGTATTCAAATGAAGATGCTGCTTCATAAGAGTATATATTTAAGTTGCTTTTATGGGTGATAGCCACATACGATTTTCTGTCATCCGTCCTATGACAATATAATAAGCCAGCTCTGTAAGTTTAATACAGTTTTGATGGGTTTCCCATCTACTGCATCCGATGCTGTATGACTGCTATTTAATTTTGAAGAGAGTAAAGTGGAAGAAGGAATTTTATGCAGATTGGAGTCTGACAGGAAAAGGCTTTGGGGCGGGAAGAAATGATATTTTCACTTGATTGTAAACTAAGAAGGCTGAAAAGCAGCACGGTGTAGAATGACCAGCTTAAAAACAATTAAGGCTTACATAAGTTCTGAATCATCTGCCTTTTCACCACGATTTAAGAACTGTGCTGGAGTGGCATTTCAGGCTAGGAATTGAAGTCCTTGTACACTAGCTGGGAACCTGTTCTGTTGTGTTCTAAGCCTGGAATCAACAGTGCAGCTGTGTTTGTTGCTTAGTTTCTCCCTAGCTCATCATGATTGCCCAAGACTCACTTTTCCTTCTCCGGCTCTTCAGCCACGCTCCCCAGGGTCTTGGATAGGTTCTGGCTTAGATTTGCAAAACCTGTTTTAGAGTATTTCCAAGGAAGTTTGCAAATGTCTTCTAGATTTAAATATAATTGATGTCATCAGAGTTTATATAGCAGCAGCAGTGAGGATTTGGAAACTCATAGTAGTATCAGGGCTCAGTCGTAGTACTTACAGAAGTACTTTAGGCCTTTTTGATGTAGTTTTCATCTCTTAGTACAGCTGCATGAATAGCCTCTGAGTTTTGGATGTGCAGGTCTTTTTTTTCATTTTGCTTTGTTGGTTTCTATTTTTAAAGAAATCAGTGTTACTTCAGTCAGGTAGCACAAGAAAGATTTGGGGCAGCTGTGCTTCCACCTCAGACACAGGCTTCCCGGAATGGATCAAACAGATTTAGGTGCTGCTGTGTCCCCATTTACTTCTTTTGGAGACTGGCTATTTTTCAGCCAAACCGAGATGCTAATGATATTTTTCCTTTATTTCAGGAAAGGACATCTACACTTTTAAACTAGCGTGAATCCAATTAGTGAATGGAAAGTCAGAGAAAGACTGGGGCTCTAATTTGTGAAGGTCTATTGCCTTTCTTGCTTTATTTAAGAGAAGGATCTTTGTAGGAGAAGGATATCACTTAGCTGTGGAGCGGCACAGACGAAAATTAAATTTAGCTTTAGTGGGTAATGGTTGATTGTGTCATTTTCAGTGTGGAACTTCATAAAACTATGTGTGCTCTGCCAAGCCCCATTAACACCAGTTGCGCTGCTATCAAATATTTTATAGTAGGGCACAGTTTACAGTCCTCACGTGTTCAGCAAGGTAGCACCGGAGGCAGAGGTACCTCCTAAATTCTCTTAGGGAAGCCTTGAGCATCCTGGATGTGGCAGGGCCGCTGGCCTCAGGGCTTCTGGCTGAGTTGAGGCACCCAAGGGAAGAATCGAGAGTAAGAAGCATGGTTACCTGCACCCTGATCTGTAAATTTTGAGAATGGCATTCTGCTTTGATGCTTCAGCTGGAAGAGAGATATTCAGGAGGGGAAAAGTAGCAATTGTTTTGCTGATTTTCTTCTTGATTAATTTTTGATTAATTTTTCCAGAAAAATAATACCTTCTTTGTCATGAACTATGAGGTTCCTTTGGTGGGATAGGTGATTTTCTGCCTTGCAAGGTAAATCACAAAGCAGCACATCAGTTAAGCAGCCATTTCTTGCCAGCACAATCCAAGAAGTCCTCAAGCTGCAGGATTTTGTGTTTTCTCCAGACTAAGATATGAACCAACTGTACCCAGCTGTTCAGGAGTAGTTGTAGCTACATTTTCCTCTGCGTATTTCTGTCCTACGTTGTTAAATATGCTGATGTACCCATCCATAAGCTATTGCCATAACTTCTGAGTCCTGAATTATTATCACCTGGTGGTAATAATGGTATGCATGACAGTCCATGCATATGTGTAACTGCACAGGTGCTTCTGGATAGGCTGCAGTTACACAAGAAAACCATTCAAAACAACCTACAATAAAGACTCCTTTTTGCTCAGTTTGCAGTAAGTTCTGTATCACCCGTTGAATTTTATGCATGCAGGAGATCAGTATCAAAATAGGATAATATCCCTTTTTCCACAGAGAATATGTTTCTGTGTAAGCAATTCAAGAATAAGAACCAGAAGACTCTTTTTTAGAAAGATGAACCAAGGGGCTTTTGTGAGCTGCCAGCTGCATGTGCAAAGTGTCATTAGTCTTTAAGAAAAAAGGAAGAGGTTTTTGCATGGAGTATTTCATTAATTCCAGCTGCTCTGCTTATAGGCACAGATTCTACTTTGTTCTTTGTAAGGTTGCTGGAGGCACTCTGGCCTTTATTGGGAGCCACTGGTTCTCTGTGAAACCAAGCAGGGTGGGTTTTAGAGGGTGACAACTTGGTGCCGTGAGCAGGAAGCTGCAGGCAGTTGGGCTGCTGTTAGGGCACCTGGGTTACTTATTCCCATCCTAACTGTACTGTCTGCTTGACTGTGCTCAGACCCACGGCTTGGGAACCATGGAGGTCGCCATTTTGGGATGGGGGATGCTGAGTGCACAAACCTGAACCAAGCCCAGTTCCCAAAAGCAGAGGCAGCCTCCCAGAGCTCAGAGTGCTTTTTTAGCACCCGCTTTAGGAACTGGCAGCGATTTTAACACCTACTCCTGCATAACATTTGGGATGTGGCAGGTACCATGTTGTGTGGTGCAGAGGTACCTGTGGGAGTCAGGGGCAGCTTAGCCTTTCTGTACAGCCCTCTCATTTTGTGTTGTGGTCATGCACGAGGCCCTCCATCTCAGAGCACTGAGAGCTTTCTGTCAGGATAAAAATAACTATTTCCACTGCTATAGCTTCTTATTCAGTATGTTCTCTCAGTCAGATAAGAGTTTGCTGTGCAAAAAATACTCCCTGTCTTGGAAATCCATATTCTTCAGAGGTAAAATAAATAAATAAATAAATAAATAGCCTTTATTTATTATGTATTCTAACAGAATCCCACTGAGTCTCCCTTTGGTTTCCAGACAGTGCTCATTAACAGAGCAAAAACACCTGCTTCCCTCTTCTTCATTTTTTTTCAATCAATACACTGCAAACAATGCACTAATTGAGAATTCTTATAAACATATCTAACAGCTCTTTCTGCCTGCAGCGTTACCCTGCGAGGGAAGAAAGAGCCACAGCATTACTGCAGGTTCTTTGCACGTTCAGATGCAGGTGGAGTGGCTCCTTCCACAAGTAGATCTCCCCTTATGCAATGCTCTCCCACTGCTCAGAGGCTGAGAGCACTATGCAGATGAAAAGGGGACAGCATTTGCCCTGCAAAAATGTTCCTTTGAGCTCTGCATATTTGACTGCTGCCCACTGCAAGCACCTGAGGTGGCTGGGACAGGCAGCTCATCCCCACTGTTGAGCCTGCGGCTCAGCATAGCCCTCCCTGCAGACACTTAGCGTCGGGGAGGCAGAATCCTGTCCCTTGCTGTTTGCTGATGTATTTCAAAGCAGGAGAAAAACAACCTCCCCTGAAAACTGGGGCCACCTCTTTTTGAAAACATTTAAATAGAAGAAACATGCAATAGGATTGGCAGTGGGCTTCAGAAATAGAAACGGTTTTCAAAAATGAAGGAGTCAATTTTTGATAACTAATTCAGATAGGCAAAGCTGTTTTCCAGTCCACAGTGATTTTTCATGCGTGTTCATATAAAACGTTTGCATTTATACAATGTTCATTAAAAAAGCTGCTCTATGTGCTAATATCCAGTTTGCCTTTGATGTATCTCATTCGTAGATGAAAATATTCTCAGCTATTTTTTATCCCCTTGTTTTAAAGACTGGAATGCAGCAAAGAGATGAACATTAGAGAAGAAAGCTGTGATCTGTGCCCATGACACAGGTCACCTCATGGAAACCGCAATGGATTTATCAATGATACATGAACAGCAAATAGGCCTAAATTAGAAAAGTCTGTTATTTGCCATTAATAATTCAACCAAATGCATTTGCAGTAGCTCACTTGTGACTTATTTTTTCCCCTCCATTCAGCAGCACATTATCTGAACCCTGAGCTGCTGGAACAGGGCTGCTTGCAGCCTCCATCATCTGGGCTAGTGTGGAGGAGAGGAAGGGGAGAGGACCTTCCAGTAGTCCTCCTACTTTTTCTCTCTGTGAGACAGAGTCCACCTGGTGGTGCCACCCATATTATTTAATTTTTCTTGCACCCCAGCCTCAGTCAAGGCAATTTTTTAACAAAGCCATTTATTCTGCTTTGTGGGTTGTAGCTGGCCCACAGGCCACCAGATAACAAATGCCTAGCAACAGTGTGTTTCCTCACAGCTCCTTGAACAAGGGCACGAGGGAAAGCCTGCTTGGTTCTTGAAAGAAATCTCTCCTGCAGCTGAAGAAGTCCTCACCACTCACCTCTCTGCCCCCTTTTTTAAAGGAACTTTCCTACGATCTTTGCTCTTTCGTGATCACAGCACTGTGTGCATTTGAGAGCAGTCGTTTTCTTTCTGGAGGCTACCTTGAAAAATGCGCTCTTCTGAGTGAGGCAATACTTGCCCCTTGATTAATTTTACACTCACCTTTGCCGGAGGTGCTTAAAAATGACAGAGAAAGAAAAAAGATGATTAAAACAAAACAATCCTGCTGCCCCTGGGGGTGGTTCATCTGGGACTCTCCACAGCCCCTAGAAGACAGCACTGCTAATTGCATGAGTCCTTAGCATGCTGTAGGAGCAGTGCCAGCTGGAACACAGAGTGGATGGATGTGAGTGGCGGAAAAGATTGGTATTGACGCATCTCAAAGGAAACCAAACTGACAACAGCATAGGTTTCACTTGTTTCTCTGCTTCTCTGCTATTTGTTTTAAAACGAGATTATATTGCCCTTCTCTATCTTCTCTGCGGTTTAATTTCTGTGGTGAGTTAAGAGGAAGAAAAATGTGATCTGCCCTCCTGTAAGCCTGCCTCGCAGCCACCGGCAGCAGCAGGGTCTGTGCTAAGAGCTGTAAAGCACTTCAGAGACACCGAGTGTTCTTGAAATGCTGCGTGTCAGGCTGAACCTGGACCTTCGTGTCAGAGCAGAGGCATCTCACATTCAAGCTGACTGCAGGCTATTTGGGCACTGACAGCTGCAGCTCCGTGCCAGCTTGTGGCTCTCTTGGCAGCTAGGCACTGGAAGCGATGGATGCTCTTGGCCTCAGCTCTACTGCTGAGGAATGTGCTGGTCCTTGTGGTTCTCTTCTGCTGCTCCAGCTTGATACCGCACCACCTCTTTCCTCTTCTTTGTGGGCAGTGATAGGCATCTGATATGTGTTTGAGGAGCAGAATGTATTCATGGGGCTCGAAGTAATAGGTGTCACATGACCTAGTCACAAAAATGCAGGGATTGGTGCTGATCTTAGTTTTATGCTGTTGTTTCCAGGAATGGTTCTGCTGTCTAGTAGCTGATCACAAGGCTGAAGCAGTTTGACAGCCAGGGTTGAAATGGGCTGAATAACTTCACAGCTAAATGAAGCACAGGTCTCTGTGTTAACCTCAGAGCAAGCATCATTCACGCTGCAGAGGGGAAACTGATTATTTGCTGCTTCAGGATGGAATGAGCTCATCCAAGTATCCTAGTGCAGCATTCAGTTTGCCATGGGTTTTCCTCTGAAGTGCTGGACCCTGACTGCAACGAGGCAAAGACAGGACCAGGGTGATGCTCCTTGATCCAGCATGTGCAGAGTGACCGATGCATTAGCTGGGGGTAACGTGGTGTCTCTGTTTTCCCCTCTGCAGCCATGGGACCCGATGTGCTGGAGAGGTGTCTGCAGCTGCCAACAACAACATCTGCGGCGTGGGAGTCGCCTACAACTCCAAGGTGGCAGGTACAGTACCAACCCGAGCAGTCCTTACAGCACTGTGCCTCATAGAGCATAGCCCAGCCCAGGACTGCAGGCTGGCACTGGGCCATGTGTTTATTACTTCTCACACTAGCTGGGGAGAGGAATTTCTCCATGGCTCTGCCACCTTCACTGAGAGCCCTATATAGCTTCTTCAATGACACTGCAAAGGAACAGCTCTCTTCCTCCTTTTGCTAACCTCTGTATAATCATTTTCAGTGCTCCTTCCCTGCGTCGTGGCAGAATCGTTTGTGTCAAATCTTATTTTTCAGGAGAGAAGGTGCAAATTTCTGCTAAACTCGGAAACTACTTGAAAAGGCAAATCCCATGCTGTTTGTATGCGTTAGGCTCTCACAGTGCAGGCCCTGCAGTGCTGTAAATCTCTGCAGTCGTTGCTTTCCTCCCTTCTAATGAGGGATGCAGAGTGGTAAGAACAGATGCCCAGAGCAGACTGGCTGGTGCTTAGC
Organism: Pavo muticus; assembly: GCA_016647715.1. Lineage (NCBI taxonomy): Eukaryota > Metazoa > Chordata > Aves > Galliformes > Phasianidae > Pavo > Pavo muticus. The sequence goes on along the minus strand of JACDJE010000029.1, from coordinate 2,854,031 downwards.
ACTCAGCATTCACTCCTCAGGTGTGCTGGGTATTTTTACTTTGAGACAGCTTTTTTCTGCCCTGATGGACTGACTATAGAGATTGGAGCTGAGCTCTTGAACAGGAGTGTCAGTTGAGTTTCATTCTAAAGAAATCCATTTTCCTCACTGTATGATTGTTCCACAATGTTAGGGAGAGAGTAGCAAGTAGAGATGGGTGCTTAGGAATTACATTTCATTCCCCAGTGCACACTAAAAACTCCATCATGAATGCACCCGTTGCTTCCTGGGGAAGGTATTCTGCTTGGCATGGTTCACTGCTGACACAGAGGAGTCAGGGGAAGGCCACATTTTGCCTGTCACCTGCACAGTCCAAAGCAGAACCTCCAGGACACCAAGCTATGTGTGCTAAGCAGTTACCCCCATAAGTGTCACTTAGGAATTAATAACTGGCCAAGGAGGTCTGGTGCTTGCCTTTCTCTGCCAGTAATGGTGATGTGTCCTCCATAGAATCATAGAATGGCCTGGGTTGAAAAGCACCACAATGATCATCTAGTTTCAACCCCCCTGCTATGTGCAGGGTCACCAACCACTAGACCAGGCTGCCCAGAGCCACATCCAGCCTGGCCTTGAATGCCTCCAGGGATGGGGCATCCACAACCTCCTTGGGCAACCTGTTCCAGTGCGTCACCACCCTCTGTGTGAAAAACTTCCTCCTAAACCTCCCCTGTCTCAGGACCATTCCCCCTTGTCCTATGACTATCACTATCCATCCTCGAAAACAGTCGTTTCCCCTCCTGTTTATATGCTCCCTTCAAGTACTGGAAGGGTGCATTGAGGTCTCCCTGGAGCCTTCTCTTCTCCAGGCTAAACAATCCCAGTTCCCTCAACCTTTCCTCATAGGAGAGATGCTCCAGCCCTCTGATCATCTTGGTGGCCCTCCTCTGGACCCACTCTAAGAGCTCCACGTCCTTCCTGTACTGGGGGCCCCACGCCTGGACGCAGTACTGCAGATGGGGCCTCACAAGAGCAGAGTACAGGGGGACATCACTTCTCTCTCCCTGCTGGCCACCCCTTATTTAATGCAGCCCAGAACACAGTTGGCCTTCTAGGCTGCAAGCACACACTGCTGGCTCATGTCCAGCTTCTTGTCCACCAGGACCCCCAATTCCTTCTCCATAGGGCTGCTCTCAAGGAGATCTTTCCCCAGTTTGTATAAATACCTGGGATTGCCCCAACCCAAGTGCAGCACCCTACACTTGGCCTTATTGAACCTCATTAGGTTTTCATGGGCCCACTTCTCCAGCCTGTCCAGGTCCCTCTGGATGGCTTCCCTTCCTTCCAGTGTATCGACTGCACCACTCAGCTTTTTGTCATCTGCAAACTTGCTGAGGGTGCACTTGATGCCATCGTCTGTCATTGATGAAGATGTTGAAGAGCACTGGTCCCAAGACCAACCCCTGAGGGACACCGCTTGTGACCGGCCTCCACCCTGACACAGAACCATTTATCACAACCCTTTGGCTGCGTCCAGCCAGCCAATTCCTAATCCATCAAACAGTCCATCCTTCAAATCCACACCTCTCCAATTTAGAGAGAAGGATGTGGTGAGGGACCATGTCAAAGGCCTTGCAGAAGTCCAGGTAGATGACATCCATTGCCCTTCCCCCGTCCACCAAAGCCATCACTCCATCATAGAAGGCCACCAGATTGGTCAGGCACAATCTGCCCTTGGTGAAGCCACGCTGGCTGTCTCGAATCACCTCTTTGTCTTGTATGTGCCTTAACGTAGCTTCTAGGAGGATCTGCTCCATGACCTTCCCAGGCACAGAGGTGAGGCTCACCGGCCTGTAGTTCCTCGGGTCTTCCTTTCTCCCTTTCTTAAAAATGGGAGTAACATTTCCCTTTTTCCAGTCACCAGGGACTTCACCAGACAGCCATGATTTTTCAAATATGATGGAGAGTGGCTTGGCAACCACATCAGCCTTCTCTTTCAGAACCCTAGAATGGATATCATCTGGCCCCATGGACTTATACACATTCAATTCCATGAGGAGGACTTGGACTTGTTCCACTGTTACAGTGGGACAGAAACCACTCCTCACACCCTCACCTAGAGGCTTGTGGTCCTGGCAGACGTGGGAAGCCTGACCACCCATGAAGACTGAGGCAAAGCACTCATTGAGTACTCAGCTTTTTCTATGTCTGAGGAAGCCAGCTCCCTGTTACCTTTCATCAGAGGGGGAACGGTCTCCTTGGCCTGTCTCCTCCTGCCTATGTACCTGTAGAACCCCTTCTTGTTATCTTTCACATCTCTCGCCAAGTTCAGCTCCATTTGCACCTTGGCTTTCCTAATCCTATCTCTACACACACGGGCAACAGCCTTGTATTCCTCTGAGGCTACACAGCCCTTCTTCCACTTTCTGTACATTTCCCTCTTTTCCCTCAGTTTAATCTGCAGGTCCTTGCACAGCCACGACGGTTGCCTGCCTTCCCTGCTCAACTTCTGCTGGGGGATGGAGAGCCATTGTGCTCTCAAAGGGTGTCCTTAAAGAGCTGCCAGCTTTGTTCTGTGCCCATGCCCTTAGGGACTGGATTCAACGTTTCATGAAATGTACATTCTAGCAATCACTTTTAGAGGACTGTGAGTTGAGGGATGGGAATTTGGCAGGACCTCATCTTTATTCGTAGTATAATCTACTGCATCAAGCTGGTTGTTTAAAAATCGAAAGCTGAAGGCCTTTTCTGAAGACAAACAGCCTTTCAGATTTGCCTGCTCTGTAGCAAGATCCCCCAGTGATCTGGGGGAATGGTATCCTTTTCTGTATGAGGACAGTGTGCTCCTGCAGCACCACCGTGTGGTCAGTGGAAAATTAATAGGCGCTGGTAGTCCGCAACTGACGTGATTCAGAGGCGTGTTTGCAGGTGGAATTAGAAGTTGGTAAGCAAGGATCTGGGGAATCGTATGCTTTGTTTCTTTTACCTCTTTTTTTTTT
>JACDJE010000029.1:2812285-2851025 GCA_016647715.1 Pavo muticus | reverse complement strand
TTTTTTTTTTTTTTGTGCCCTAGAGTCAAACCGGATGGCTCGGCTCTGCCTTTTGTCCCTCACTTCCCTAGGATCAGTCATTAATTCTGTGGTTTCAGTGCAGACCCGCATTTTACAAGCACGTCAGGGGATTTCTCAGTCACTGAGATTCATTTTATAGTTTCTAGCCTAAATTAGCAGATCAGGAATATCCAGCTTGGGTCAGTTCTCCAAATACCACTCTTTCCAGCCTTGTTTTTGCCACATGGATTTTGTATTGCATACAGTGAAAGCACTGGCTTCTGAATCAGACTCCCACTGCCATCCACACCATTTGGCTCTGTGGTGCTGTCTTCTGCCACATCTCTGTCCTCAAGCTGTTGGATAAAACACCAAACTTCAACTCAAGGCCATAATGAGATCTGGATTGTGTCCCTGGCTGCTCAGTTCTCATCCAGAGAACAAGAGGTTGGCTGTCAGCACCACTGTCCTGCATAGGGGGGGTATGATTGATAGACGCAAGGGCTCACGCTGCCTCTGTCACACATTCTGCCTTGCTTAGGGCCAGTGCTCTGAGGTTTTATAAAGTTGACACATCCTTGGATCATACGAATGAAACTTTAACTCAATTCCTATATAAAAAATGTGATCTACATACTTTTAGTATCATTTCATTATAAAATGCTGAGATTGCTTAATACGAATGTTTTAAAAGTGTTTTCAAATAGCAGATGAATGATACTATGTACTTATAAAGTGGTGAAGTGTTTTTTCTTTCTGGGCCACACCACATTGCTGCGGCTGGGTTTTAAGTGCTTGCATCCTGCTGGGTAAGCACACCCTGATGCAAAGTGTATGGTGGGTGCAGAACTGCTGAGTGACCAAAACTGCCAATGGGTCTGGGGGAGTTACCCAGGTGTTGAGCTTTCATCTTCTGCTGGGTGATATATAGTTCATGTTTATGCTGATTAAATCCACAGGTATTCGGATGCTCGACCAGCCATTCATGACAGACATTATTGAGGCTTCCTCCATCAGTCATATGCCTCAGATCATAGATATCTACAGTGCCAGCTGGGGACCAACTGATAATGGAAAGACTGTGGATGGACCTAGAGAGCTAACACTACAAGCGATGGCGGACGGCGTGAACAAGGTAACAATCCTATTAAATAACTGAGGTATCAGGACAGGGTGATATGTACACACTTGCACTAAAACCAGGAGCTTAGGCATATGTGATAGGTGTTGCAGAACACAGTGCAATTATGTAAATTGTCTCAGCTTTCAGTGGATTCTGTTGATGTTCTCTCTGCAATATCTTGGCTTTCTTTTTTTTAATCATGTAGTCTCAGGATACTGTGCTCTCTTGCATGGAGCTGTTTTTATCTCTGTTCAGCTTACATAGGCTTTTTATATGCCATCACAGTCAAAATGGAAAAGCCTGATCACATCTTGGCTCCAAAGCCCTGTAAATGTTTCCTAACTTAAAAGATGCTAGCTATACTACTGATGTCACATTGTCTTTTTTGATGTGCTGCCAGTTTAATTGTCATTTTGAATTTATTGTGTCTTTAAGGTCACTCACATGGTCTTTATTACAGCTGTAATTGTACCATCACTGTCTGTGGAGTAGTAGCCTCCAGTACCAGGACCCTCCTTGTTTTATTTCTATCCTCTCGCTTCTTTCAAAGGCACTCAATATCATCCTGAAATCTGTAAAAGCTGTACTTTATTATGAGGTCAGGTAAAATGTGTGCCACAGCTCAGAAAGAAAACAATCTGGTTCAAAACAAGCATTATACAGTTCTGTCTCCTGTTTGGTGACATGCAGGTGTGCCAACCACAGTTACTCCTGGTGCTGCAAGGAATAAGGCTACTCCTCCCGTTGACTCTACATGGGTTTCTATAATGAGAAGATTTGAAATTGCTCAAAACATCTGGGGTGGTTTTGTGTGGGAGCTCTGCAATTATTCATTTTCCATCCAAATTATTTCTTCCTCTTTCTTGTGCCAGTTTCACCCACTCTTCATCACCAGCTCTCTGTGAACAATCAGTTTATCATGTTTTGTGGCATGGGAATTAAATCTATTGCTGTGGTACATGGTAAAGCATCCAAAGCTTTCTCAAAACTGGAGTCTCTTATGTTTTACCTATAATAGATGAATTATGGACATCCTCATGCTCTTACACACAAATTTGGAAACATGGGGGGATCAGGTGAGCAAATTCCATCCCACTGTAAGAGTCAGAGACTGCCTCATGAGACTGAATGTGTACAAGTCTATGGGACCGGACAACATGCATACCAGGGTCTCTCGTGCATCCCCATAAAGACTTTCCTGATCCCCTTAAATACTTCTGTTTTGGGGAGAATCCTTCTTCAGTGTGTAGCACAGCTGTATTTTTAGCAGCACCCTGTTGTGTTATTGGATGCTTGATTTTCCTTCCATTAATGTTGGATGGAGCAGAGATAATCTCCCATTCCAATTTTTTGTTGTTCTACTTCCATGCAAAACTAGTCAAAAAGTAACAGAAAAGGCATGAGTAACCCAGGAAAGGTAATGCAAACTAATCTAAAAGGAGACATTTAACCCTCCCAAGAGAAGCAGGTTTTAATTTGGAGGGTTTGTTGTGTTGAGTTGTTGTTTTTTGTTTGTTTGTTTCATTTGTTTTGTTTTTCCCAGGTTTATATTTAAAAGGGCTTTCAATTAACTTGCTGTTGTGTCACCATGTACTCTATTTTGTGGAGTTATGCTGACATTACACCTTTCTGAATGCTTAAAAAAGGATAAGAGGTTTTTCTCCTCTGTTGTATTGTCTGGTCACGTAACTTTTTTAATGCCCTCCCCTTAAATGTGTTTGTTAGTCTCATTAAGAAGTAATTTACAGGATGAGGGTCAGAAGGGAACTGGGGTTTCTTAGATCTCTTAGACTGCTAAGGAGAGAGATGGTGAGCTGCCCTCTGGGAAAGATTGCTCTCATACTGTATCAGAAGGCATGAAATGAACAGGAGAGCCCGAATTAGGAAAGCAGCTCTGTCAAACAGCCACTGTGGAATTGGAGGGCAGAAGGGATAGTATTGGATTGTACCTAAGAAAGATACTGTTGTCTAGGAACAATTACACTTAATTTTATAGCGGCAGTATCCTAGATATCTCCTGGCAATACATGCATGAAAGAAGAGATAGCTCCCCTCTAGATAACTCCCTTTGCATTGTGGTCATAGCTTTTTCTACCCTAATTATGTTCATTACATTTCCTGTCACAGAAGGGTTTGGGGATATAATTTGTTCTGATTTCTTTTCATGGAGAGCCAGATTTCCCAAAGGCATTTCATCATTTCTGTGGATGCTGGGAACTCTCCGTGGTGCTTTGAAAAACCCACTACAGGCTTCCCTGCATCTAAGGGAAGATTAACAAGCCTTTGATATAATACCATTCTACCTATCTTAGGCCTACAATCTACACACAACATTCTCTACTGAATGTACAAATGTAAGCCTCACTTTTCAGAATTTATATTTTTTTAAAGCAGCATTTCCCATTAAAGAGAAGATTTTACAAACTGAGACAAATAAATGCAGGAACGCTTTTTCTCAGTCTAGGGCTGATTCTCACCAGGGTGATGGTTCATAAATTAGTGATGAAGCTGAAATATTGGCAGGGAGGAAGCAACATGCTAAGAATAAAAATGTGTTGTTGAACTAAAAGCAATACTTTCAAATATCCTGGAAGGAAATGGAAGATCTCTTGCGCAGAGCAAGATTAATATCCTTGCCTCTAAGGCAATAAACTAAGAAGAAATTGGGAATGAGATTAAATTCTTAAAGGGAATATGCAGTTAACTGAACTGACAACCACTGGTAACATTTGCCTTGTTGCCGCCATACTTGGGAACTTATCTCAAGGAGAGACATGAGCTTCATCCTTCCCCAAACTCCATTCCGGTGTCTTGTCCTTTAGCGTCTTCCTTCCAGACCTGCTGGGATGCCTGGGGTAAGCATTTGCCTGACAACTGTAACATGATGATAACACTTCTAGTTTGTGTGTCTGGATGTGTGGTTTGAAGCCATGCATGCATAACCAAGTGTAATACATGTAATCAGAAAATATTTAGCTGTTTTTTGTTACTAGGCCACAATCTCACTCACTTTTCATACAATCTGCTCTTCATGTCTTATCTCAGGACTTTTGTTCAGGGGCAGTAGTCAGCAGTGTGACCAGGTCACTGAATAGTGGCAGTTGCATTGCAAAGATGTATGGGCTCACTGCTGAATTAGCAGGCACTTGAGGGTAGAGGTTGAACTAGTTTTGACACAAACATTCCTGAGCTGCAAGGCATCTGATGCTGGCTGCCCATTGTGACAGGCAACTGTGCTAGACTGTGCCTGAGTCAGATATTCATTAGGGTAGCCTGCAATGGGCTAAGTGACCAATGCAGTTCTGTCTGGTGAATGTGCTCTGTTGCTCCCTCTTTAAACACAGTTGCCAGGAGCTGTAATGGATTTATTTAATGAAATGTTACTGTCTGGCTTCTAGGCATCATCTGTGCACAGCAGCATATTGTGGCATATAGGGAGAAAAGGGTTATGTTTCTTTAGAGCCTCAGTAAATCACTGACCTCACATTGTTCTGGATTTCCTGAAATACCTTACCCCTGCACCAACCAGGCTTCTTATATGCTCAGTTGCATTGCCCCTAATGTATTGCTTGTTTACAGATATATTTCTTCAGTGAGATTTAGAGGGTTATTATTCCAGGTGCAGAGCTACAAACTAAAATGCAGAGCAGGGCCAGAAACTGCAGTGGTAGATTTGGGAATAAACAGCCCAGTGTTGAGTAACAGCTATATCATGGCTGAGAGAAACTTTCATTTCAGAGAAGGGGTGTGAGCCCGTAATAGCATTCTGTAAAAAGTATGGCTGGACAGAGCAATGCTGTGTGATTTATGTATCCCTTGTCTGACCTGTGCTTACCTGTTTTGGAGGCTGTACAACTTGGACGGAGAGGGAGGGACAGAAGGTTTCTCAGTGGTAGCACAACTCTCTTATTAGGTACCTTTTGTTCACTGGTACCTTTCAACCAGAATTATATCATCAGACATCTTAAACTATGAGGTCAGAAAAAAGTAACTAGCTCAAGAACTAATTCCACCCATGCTTTACAGATACAACCTGTCTTTAATGCAATATCCAGTAAACATTTCTTACTTGCTGTTTTATGAGTTCAATATTTCCAGCTTCAGCAATTGGAATTTAAGGCAGATATTTAAAAAAAAAAAAAAGGAGTAATCAAGCTAAGCTAGTCTCTATCTATTGCATTTTTATGATATAGGCTTTTATATTAGTAGATTGCGAGGAGTTGCTCATGGATTGAATTAATTTCTTGAGACTTTGCCAGCTCATCCAGGATATATAAGACATGATGATCCATTTGTGCCTGTGTTGGTGAAAATGTTGCTTCCATAATATGGTTCTACCTAAGAAAATGCTATACAAGTGCAAATTGCCAAGGGAGCAATATTAAGAATTTATAGTCTCATCATGGCTCTGTAATTGGGCTTGCCAGTAGAAGAAGAAAGGACAGCATGGAAAATGAAATAATTCTCATTTGCCTCCATCCAAGGCCAAGCACGTTGCATTCTTCCTGTTTGAAATATGCTGAGATTGGCGCATCATTAATGTATATGCAGCTACATCTAACATTGTTTTGTTGGCTCAATATTCAAGTGAGGATAGGGAAATTATTTTATGATATTGCAGCCTTCTGATTACTCCATTTCTAAGGAAGCCTTACAAGCTTCTTTATAACTCTGGAGCCCTTTACTATCATATTGCTATTGTGTCTGGAATGTGCATTGTAGTTACAAGTCTTGTCTTACGTATTTAAGCTAAAATCAAGCCAAATTATAATCCCACATGAGTATATTGTATGTTAGCTGTTCTGATGCTGCCCCATTTGGCTGGAGTGGGATACTTTCAGGCTTCTGTAAAACAGCATGAGCAGCTTTTCTAACCTAGTGATGGGATACACTCCCATCACCATGAACAAGATCCAGATTTGGAGATCAGTCTGTGAGCATCTGCTTTCCTGTCACAGCTCAGGGAATGAATATGCATCTCTGGGGACAGGACAGGTGTAAGTCCCAAATCTCACTGATTTCTGTTGTGATATTTGCTGCTTCAGGCATGCCTTGGTCAGCTGAAGACCTTGGCTGTTGTAAGGCTTGTTCTCCATGTGGTCCTGTGACAGTGTTAAATATTGCCCTTCACAAAGATTCAGATGACTGTCACATAAGGAGTAGAAAACTGCTATACTGCAATAGCTTGGACTAGCATGGAACAATGGGATTGATTTTTTACAGATGTTACCAATATCAGAATTCCACCTGCAGAATTGTTGGGCTATAGTGATGTGTTATCACTTGTGATATGCAGCTCAGGATCCAACAAAAAGGAATTGCTAGTTTAGGCCGAGCCAGAGCATTTCAATTGATGGATTTTGCTTATTTTGTACTGATCATCAAGTTCTTGCTTTTGTAAAATGGATCAAATTTAAGTCAGAGAGTAAATTTGGAAGAGAAAGAAGAAATGTTTGATTTTGAGCAGGCAGATTTATTTTATTTTTAAATAGGAGCTTTTCTCTTGGCATTTTCCAAGCTCCCTTCACATTTTCCTGCTGGGCTGAACCCTAATTGAAAGCTAATGCTACTTCTCTTCACCAAAACTGTATTTTTCCACTTATTTCTCTTGGCTAACAGAAGCCTATCTAGTTTCAACAGTAATTTAGGCATAGAAAATAGCTCAAGCACTATTTTTAGCGAAAGGAAGTATTAACAATTGCACAATTAATTGGGGGTTGGTGGATGGGAGTTCAGTATTCTTCTGTGACCTAATAAAGACTGGAGTAAGTTATATAAAGCATTTTGTTAGGGTTTGACAATTATAGGGCTCAGTTCTTTGAGAATCTCATGCACTGAAGTCTCATGTTCTTGGGTGTTTATTACTTGACCCAAATAGCTTTAGAAATCTGCTAGGAGGAACCAGTCAGCCAGCTACCAGAGTCAACAAGGGCTCAAGGGGCTGCAAGCTGGCAGCAGGTCAGGGATGCAGGATAACACAGGCAGCCTCCAGAAAACCCTGGCAGTGCAAAAAGAAACAGCAACATCGTGGCGATGCCAAGGTCTTGCTGACTCCAGCTGGCTTAAGCCAAACAGCTGGGCTACTTGCACAAGGGAGAGGTGGGGAGAGCTCCTCGATGGCTGGAGAGCCCAGCCCAATGCATCCACCAGGTCACAACAGCAGGCAAATGGTGCTGCAGCTCTTTCACGTCCTTCCTTGCCTTAGGGTTCCCCAGCTAGAGAACGTGGTGGAAATTTCCAGTGCCACAAAGCTCCTCCAAGCAGAGCAGTGTATTCTGGGCATGCCATGCCCTGGGCATGCCATGCATCCTTTTGCAGGATAATTACCAAATGTTATTGAAGGATGCAGTTCTTAATTACAAAACATGTAAGGGTTTCCAAATAATTCAGTGCCAAAAGCTCTAATGATGCTGTTGAAAGAGAAACAAGCACTCTTTAAAGAGGAAGGTAAGTGGAATTTAATAAGGAATGGTAACTGGCCAAGTCCTATCCAAAAGTTGCTAAGTCCAATGGCAAAGACTTGAAAAAGCTGTAGATTTCTTTTGCTTTTCCTGGAAAAACAGCTCATATCTTATCATAGCAGGCACAAAAATTGCTATTAAACTATACAGAAGGTGCTGTGAGACACTTTTTCCTTTAGAAGAAATACAGAATTACTATCGTGTCATGCAAAAAAAAAGTGCAAAGCCAAAGAGTTTGTATCAGAGATGGGCTATAAAGACTGGTGTTCCTTCCATCCACCTTTAGCAACCATGATGGCTGGGCTGGAATGAGCAAATTACAGGAGCTAAAGCAGAGGCTGAGCTGTGCTAGGGGCTCAGCTGTTACTCACATGAACACCTGACAGCCTTTACAAGAAGGGCCGGGGAAGCTGAAGGAGATTTATTTGCCAAATAACACCAGTTTTTATCTGGAAAGTGTGATCCAGGAGTGAAAGCTTAGAGGAATACTCTTAGAGGCACTAGTCCAGCAAGCATGATGCATGGACACAATAACAAAGTGAAAAAGAGTTCAAGGTGTACCTTAAGTTACATAAAATGGATTAGCCTGCAGTTCCCTGCCTGCTCATTTTTGCAAGGTTGTTCAGTAACAGCATTTTCCTGGGATTATGCTCTTTAGAAGTTGAGAAAATGGGTAATAAAGCTTCTCAGGGATATTTTTTGTCAGTAGCACAACATCTCACGAAGAGCACTGGAAATAGAAAATCTGCTGTTTCTGCCAAGAGAACTTCTCAGTAGCTGTCTGTGACTTTTTGAGCATATAGCCTTGCTCAGGATTTCATTCTGCTTAGTGTGATTTGAGAAGTGAGACTCTTTTAGGCTGCTCCTCAATGCACTGAGATCCACTTTCAGCTGTGAGTGCGAGTTACGGCTTCAGATGGCTCAGAAGTGTGAGTGACAAGCTCTGCATTGCTTTTGGGGGAAATGAACAGATTTCAACAGGATTCTGGAGAAAAGATACTCTTTAAAATGTATCTTCTTGTCTTGCAGTCTTCCCTCTTTTTTCTGAATCTTCATTCAGGCTCCCTTTGGTGTTTCTAGTGCCTATTACTAGCACTTTGTCCAATTTTGTTTTTGTCCTAAATTTACAGCAGCCTAAGTTGAGTGACACCACTGAAATCATTGAGGTTCATAGAAAGTTGAGATTCAAATAGGAGCTTTCAGGTGGCTTTAATTAGGATGCTTGGTTGACCTCAGTGAGATTTTTCTGGTTTATATGAATACCATCCAGAGAATTGAAAATTCACTTCCTTTGAAGCCATACATTTCTGCGTGGTACTTGGAGAGATGCCTTAGGACAGTCAATGAGCAGTTTGCCTGTGCAAACACGCCCCAGGCATCATTGCAAATATTGCACTTGGGCTGCTATCAGCTTGTTCCAGTAATATTTGCCTCTTTCCAGTCCTGGCTGAAAGGGAAATGCAATAGAAATTGGAGTATTAAAAGGTAATTAAAAAAAAATAAACATAAAGCACCATTACACCACACTTGTGGATGCAACTCTCATGGAAGTGGTATCCTTCGACCATTCTCCAAATAGACAGTGACGGCCCCCACCAGCCCTTAGCAGGCTTACTACACCCACGAACCCAACCCCAAATTTCAGTTCCATTGTGGATGCCACCTGACCCCATCAGCAATCTGTTGCGCCTGTTTTCTGCCATCCTCCACAAATCCCATCTGTGGGGTGTGCTGCTTTGCAGCAATTCCCACTTTTGGCAGCGTGGAGCCATTTGCCATGCAGGGCGAAGTCTGCTTCCCGACACTGAATGAACGCTGCGGAGGCTAACTGCCTGGCACCAGACTACTTTCCTCAATTTGTCACATGAAAATAAAGGGTTTCATCTCCCTTCAAAATGGCTGGAAGGAAAGGCTTGTTTAAGAACATACCCATACATGCCAAACATCCTGTTCCTGGCACCAGCAGCATGTCTTCTGGGGACGGGAGGGTGCTCTAGCTGTCACTGAGGCTATCCAAAAGGCACAGATGGTGACACGGTGGTGTGATGGTGCATGTGGGCAGGATGGCAAGCTTCTGATTTAGCCTGGGAAGTGAGTCCAAAGCCCAGGTAGCAGCAGTCTGAGCACAAGCTCATTATTTTGATTTTATGTATTTTTGCAACAGCATCGTCTTCCTTTAAAACTAAAGCGATTGATCTCAGATCTTGGTAGGAGTTCTCAGACTGATTTCAGTACGCTTATTTCATAGTCATCATCTTAATTATGAAAATCTCTGTCCTGAGGTGTTACGTACCCCAGTGGCAGCAGACCTGCTGTGCAATTCAATGGTTTATAATGCAACTCTCTAACATCCTTGATATAATGAGGTTGCTCTGTTCAGTGAGGTATGATGAAAAATAGAAGCTACTGCTGGGAGCTCAGATTTGATTTAAATTCTTTGCAGAAAAGGTTCCTATTAAAATACCATTGCAAGTTGCTTTGTTTGCGTATGCTTTAACTTCCATTTCTTGCTGGACAACGAAAAGACCAGAAGATATTTTTTCTCATCTTCTACCCAGTGCACACAAACAGTATGCTAAATTGAGGCCTTGCACCCTTGTGATGCTGTTGGAAGTAAACATTGTATTACATTAGACTAAATACGGATAAATTTTGGCTGTGCTGGAATCAGTGGGAGATCCGTGCTTGGTTTCAGTGGCGCTGATCTTCCTCCAAGCATCAAGGCTCTGAGGTCTTACCTTCTTCCAGTCTTAGGATGGCATGAGGAGACGGAGTGGAGTTGAACCCTTCCCACTCCTTGCTTACCTGGAAGTGGAAGAGAGGATACAAATTTCTTTAACAGGAAGGTCATAGCTTCAGTATTTCCCGTTCATCTCTGGACTTTGCAGTGGCTTTGGTAGACCATCTTTCTGTGGATGATTCATGTTATTTCTTATTTTCTGCTTGGTCATAGAAGCTGATTTGCCAGAAAAAAAACAGCTCTGTGTCAGTGATACTTACAGAGAAAATCTGTTGAGAGGAAAAAGGTGCCAGCTTTACAGAGTTTGTAGTCCTCATCCAAACCTAATTAGATCTTACAAAGCTAGTGTCTGAGATGACCTATATCGCTTTTAAAAGAACACCTTTGTTATAGCATTTAGACCTTGACATAAGCACTAATGAATCTATAAAACGTCTTAGCATGCGGCACAGAAGCCTTCAGGGCATCAAGCAAAACAGGAGATAAATGGAAACGCTCCATGTGCGTGAAGTTGCACAGTTGGCTGTGGCTGCCAGTTAACCAGATTTAATAACCTGCAGAAGCCCATCTTATTTCAGCTTACGGCTGACGTATATTTTGTTTGGATCAGTTTTCTCCTTTAGAGATGCTTAGTTTCACAATTACATGTGCTGTTGGGCATAGGTGCTGTTTTCTATTTGCAATTTAACCCAGGAGGGCCAACTTTCCCCTTTCACAGGGCCGGGGAGGGAAAGGAAGCATCTATGTCTGGGCCTCTGGAGATGGGGGCAGCTATGATGACTGCAACTGTGATGGTTATGCATCAAGTATGTGGACAATCTCCATCAATTCTGCAATAAATGATGGACGGACAGCTCTGTATGATGAAAGTTGCTCTTCAACCCTAGCCTCCACATTCAGTAATGGGAGGAAGAGAAATCCGGAGGCTGGTGTGGTGAGTCCAGATATTATTGTGGTGTTGCTGCTGTCTTTTTGCACTCCCACGACCCATTACAACTCTGACTGCTTTGGAGCTCCAGATGGTCCTTTGTTGAGATGGATATTTTCTCATCTGCAGCATGTGATTGTGCCAAAGCTGTCAGCTGAAGAGATGTGGAATTAACATTGAGAACAGCAATGATCTTCCTTATCTTAGGGATTCATATATTTCGTGCTTTCCTTTATCAGAAACCAGATTTAGAAGTTCAATTGCCCTCTTTCCAGAGGACAGTTTGACAAAAGGCTTCTGTTTAAAGCTAAATGAAAGGGGCTGACATCTGAAATCATCCTTAATTGATCTGGCAGAGCAGTCACGAACCAGATTTCTGCTGTACTAGAAGCTGCACAGGGCAGACTGACATTCAGTTGCCTGTGGAGGAAATGTGGATGTTCAGATTACCCTCAGAGATACAGTCATGTATTGAGAGCAGTGTGGAGCATCATACTCAAGTCCTTTACAGGGCCATACTTACTAGAGGAAAATATGTGATTTATGTTCGAGTCTAGCTGGGATTCCCTTCCACTGTACCGATGCTGCTCTCCAGCACCTCCAGACTAGCCAGGATGTAGTCTGATTCACAGAGGGGAAAACTGCAGTGTTGTAACTCAAGGTCTGCCCTTGCCAAAAGCCATTATACATTTTCCTTAACTCTATCTCAAGCTCCAAAGACTTTATTCGTTTTAGGTAGTGTCCTAAATGCCTGTGTGCAGTAGCAAATAAAAAAATACTAGATTCTGTCTTGGTGTCAGCACTGTGCTGGTATCAGCTGAAGTGACACCTTTATAATTATCACCATAAAATGCACTTTCGTTTCCATGTAGACCTAAGGTTCTCCTTAGGTCTACATGGAGGACTGCAGCCAGTCTTGGCTTTGGAATTGTATAAATCTTAGAAATCTCAGTACTGTTAACAATTCTAGTTTCCAACCCTCACGACAACCATAAGGAAATTTAAGGCCTTTGGTCAAACTCTGCTTATAGGAAATAAATGATATTATATAAGTTTGATTTCTAAGTAGTAGTGAACATTTTCCTACATTGTAAGTTATTCTTGCATTCCTACCTTCTGTAACTATGTCCCCCAATACTTTTGAATTCATACGCAATTCTAAAGAAGACAGATGGTGGGTACAGATACACAATTACTCTGAAGAGCAAAGACACAAACCCCACTTTCTGTATTTTTCTATGTCTGCAGCTGCAGGGAAAATGGAACAATTCATTTCATTAATTAAATCTAATATCATTGCAGGCTACAACAGACCTGTATGGCAACTGCACCCTGCGTCACTCAGGAACGTCTGCAGCTGCCCCTGAAGCAGCAGGAGTGTTCGCCTTGGCCCTGGAGGCTAAGTATGCTGTTAAGACATTCCTTGTGAGCTCTGGAGAGGAGTGGGCCTGGGGTTTGTTTAATGTTCATCGTATGAGCACAGCTGCTGGAACAAGCAGGATGAGCAGCTGACGCGCTGCTGGATACAGTAAAGACATGGCTGGTGACTTATAGGGCTACCTATGGTCTTGCCAAAGCCACAAGCAGATACATTTTGATTGATTTGCAATCTGTGTGTCCTCTACATCCAACGGGTTTGTCTTCCCAGCACTGTTTGAGGGACAGATTACTTCATTTCTCCACGTATTTAGTGGGGAGCACTCAGCTTACAAAAGCAAAATAATGAATCTGTAGTATCAGATGGGAGTTCATCTTGTCCCACAAACTGTTCACAGTGAAAAATACTTAGGGGAGAGAGTAACAAGCAGGGATTAAGAGTGATGTTTCACTTAAGCAGCTTGGGCAATCAGTTGTCTGGGGAGGGAGCAGTCAGCCTATCCTTTTTAACAGCCGCAGGCAGAGTTCTCTCCCTCGAATTTGTCCGACTCTTTTTCAGCTTGTCAGTGATTTGGCATCTGCATCATCCAGCGCCAATCAATTCCACAGTAATAATATTTGTTGGCAGTGGTGTGGAATGCTTCTTTTGTCCTTCCTTATCCCATGGCTGGTAATCTGCTTTTATGCTAAATAATTGCTGTGTTATGTGGAAGAACAAATATCCAGTGTCTATTTACCTTCTTCGTGCTATTTATAATATTGGAGACCTCTAGTATATCTTGCCTCATTATCTTCTTTTCTAATGACTAGGAGAAGTTTTCCTTACAATAATCTACATTATCTTTTTCCTTTGTGTTAAACTGTTTTATGAAGTGAAAAAGCATTTGCTCAGCTATACAGCTTCAGTTGCTGTAATCTCAGCATGAGCTGAACACTGTGTACATAGTTCTTTTTGACAGTATGTAGAAGAATGAAGATTTAGCAGAGGAGACAAAATTTATATCATCAGCAGAGCAATGATTATTGTGCTCAGAGCACAGCTTGGGCCTATTCTCATTTTTCAGGTTTTATGTGTGTCAAACAAACATGCCAAGTATCTTAACTTTGGACAATCAATCCTTCCACTATCAGATTTGTTCAGTGGGACAGCCACAATGTAATAAATTAATATGGCCATACAGATATGAAGATCTAATGAATTTTCTGACCACTGCATGTTTAACTTGGACTACAGTCCTAATTTCTCAGTAATAATAATCATTACTCTTTATTTGGGCTGCCCATGAAGTGGGTAATAAATCTTGCCAAACTTTTGTGAGTAGAAATTAGACTAATCCCCCTGGTCTGCAGCTGGTTCTCTAGCCTTTGCTGAGAAGGAAAGAAAGAAAGAACTGTCAGTGTCTCCTCGCACTCTGGCTGTAGTAAACTTCTGTTGTATTGTGCAGAATTTCCCCGGATGAGTAACACTTGCCTTCACATGAATGGCTAGCAATTTCCCATGCTGGCTGCTCTTGCCTGTGGTATGTCTCTCAGCTCATGTACATCTGACTTGTGTCTAAAAACAAGCTAATCTGTGAGATGGGAAGTTCCGTTTCAAGATATGTAGCAGCTCTTAAAAGTTTTCAGTATGCATACTGCAAGTGATCTTTGGTTTTCTGCTATCTCATGTCACTTTGAAAAAATGAAAGTAATTGGTTATTCTGGTGTACATTCAGCATGCATGCATGCATTACTTGGGGCTCAGAAAGCTGAAAAACATCCTTTTTGATTGATGGTTTGAATCAGACATATTATAATGTTGAAAGAGTTCATCATAAAACAAATGGAATAGCTTCAGTTATGTAGAATTAGAATGTCAGTTCTAAATCTTCCAGAATAATAACTTGTAAGTGCCCTTCCTGTTGTCATAATCACTGCAAAGCTAGGAGGACAAGAGCTGACTATGAAAAATGATCATGGAATCTAGACAAATGTTCCTTTACTGCATCCACTTGTGCTAGCAAATTATGGGTGATAAAGCTCTACTTTACCTCACAATGCAAACCTGCAGCCACCCACAGCCCATATATCCACATTCACAGTCTGCTGAAGTGACCGAGGCCTTGACTGTTAGAGCTCACCAGCTCCATCCAAGCAGAGCTGCTCTGGATGAACCTTGGGAGGTCCATGGGAAAAGCAGGTGGAGCAGGCAAGGAAAAGAGGGTGAGATCTAAGACAAGGGTTATGCAAATTTGCCCATCATCTTTTTTTTTCTTTTTTTTTGCATTCTTTTCAGGATCTGGTATGTTATCCTACTCATTTTATTCACTTAAAAATTGTGTAGTAGATAGTTAATGTCTAGTTGAAAGCAGTTGCTTTCAGAAACTATTCTTGCTCCCTTGAAATCAACAGAAGCTTTTTACTGGTATGTGTATAGATAGATACAGTTTCTGTGAGATTCACAGAAGCAAATTTCAGCAAAGGACTTACATTATTTTATGTAATATCTGTGAGGAAAGACTGTACTGTTTGTTTTCCCTGTTACTATTCCACAGCTTGGATCTGACCTGGAGAGACATGCAGCATCTGACAGTTCTCACCTCCAAAAGGAATCAGCTTCATGATGAAGTTCATAGGTGGCGTAGGAATGGTGTCGGGCTGGAATTCAATCATTTATTTGGCTATGGTGTCCTAGATGCAGGAGCAATGGTAAAGATGGCAAAAGACTGGAAGACTGTTCCCGAGAGATTCCACTGTGTTGGGGGGTCAATACAGGAACCTGAGTAAGTCCAGTATATGTGTTTTGTTTCTTCAGTCATTGAAGAGATCACAGGCATGAAAATACCTTGACAAAGAACTTGATAAGTTGAGAAACATAATGAATACATAATAAACACCAGTAGTGTTAATAGCAGCATCCATTTCTCATAAGTGCTTACAGGTATGTTTGTACCAAAGTTTGTGTGAATAAAGAGCTTGTGTATGAGTGAAAACCTGGGAGGCTGGCCCCAGAAATTGCCCAAATTGCTGCCACATGAAATACTTCTCAGCCAAGTCCTGCTGACCTATTTTAGCAGGCAAATTTATCTCCAGAAGAAACAGTCATCTATAGGTACCAGACATTCAGTTTGAATGTTACAGCATTTAATTGTGTTTGGTTTATGTTCTTCAAGTCACTAATTGCAGGCTAGATTGTCAAATTATTTTCTGATTACCTTTGCGTGCTAAAGTGTATGAGTCAACAAGTGAATTAATACCACTTGACTACAACAGCTATCATTCAATTTAATTATTGAAAAACTAACCTATTGATGGCCAATTTATGTCTTTAACATTTGAAATTTGACATTTCGGTGCCATTTTTGAAAGCGTCACTATTCTGTTGTAAGAAGGAATTAATCCAATATGCTGCCCTAGTAGATAGCTCAACCAGGCAAAGACTAAGTTTGCTCCCATCATCCAGATGGGTTTGTATTTGCAGGATTTAGGGCTCCTTGATAATGAAATTTCTGCTGCATTTCCACTTGTTTTTCCAGTTTGATCTTGCAGCAGCAACTTTTGCTATATGTATCTATATGTATATACATATACACATATATTTGTATATCTATTTTCCCTATAGACTTAAGTATGTAGCAGTGGTACAGGGGTGTGCACCACAGCAGCATTACCCATTAGCAGAAACAGGACACCATATTTTGGTGCTGATAGAGAAGACTCGCACTGTGAGGTCCTCCCTCATTCACTGCTGGAGATACAAGCATGGCAAAGCATTGTTAGTTGGTATCAGATGATAACAAGCCAGATTGCTTTGAGGCTGATGCTTCCCACACAGAGAAATTTCAAGCAGATAGCAACTGTGAGATGATGTCCTGCCCCTCCATCTGCCATATAGTGCATTTTCCTTGTGCTGAGGGACACAAAATGTATCTCAAGGAAATCAGACTGAAGTGTTCAAATACTTTAGCTATATAAATATTTATGTTATACCAGCTTCTGCAGTAGCACATCCTGAAAATTCAGAACAACACGTTTTTAGTCCAATTAAGATAAGTGTTTGAAT
Source organism: Pavo muticus (assembly GCA_016647715.1). Lineage (NCBI taxonomy): Eukaryota > Metazoa > Chordata > Aves > Galliformes > Phasianidae > Pavo > Pavo muticus. The sequence continues at coordinate 2,834,354 of JACDJE010000029.1, read as the reverse complement.
GCCTTGAGGATCTGGGCATGAATGTGTTTTTACTCTGCAAACATTCCCAAGAAATCAACCCTCTAGGAAAGGAGGACAGAGACAGGACTGAGCTGATATTAATGATGTACTGAACATTACTTAGAACTCACCTCAGGAAGAAGAGGTTTCCTGGAAGTTAGGCTTGAATGAAATGCTACCATTGCTCTCTGAAGAATGTGTTATTTCAGTAGCAAAGGGAAAGTTTGGATTTACACTCACATTCCTTTTGAAGAGAAGGCATTCCACTTACATGGTGTGGTCAGTGCCCCATGAGGGGGACACACTTCCTTATTTCACTGCAAAACTTAGGTCCTGAGCAGGACTGCGAGTGCTGGGAAGGTGCTGGGTGCAACCTGCTCTGCACAGCACGCTGGGGGCAAACCAGGCCATTGTTAATGCTTCCCTGGGTTTCTCAGCTGTGTTGAGTGCAACAGCACTGTGAGTGCATGCATGTTTGGCAGCTCAGCAAACAAGTGTGCTTCCTTCCTGAGCACTCCTGTTTGGGATCAGCTCCAGGCCAGCAATTTTCTTGGAAACATACTTTTCAAGTGAGCTGAAACAAGGTTCAATATTTGCCTTAGTTTCCAAATCACAGCAAGGATGCAGACTTGAAAACTGTTGCACTGAATTTTTGTGCAAATGGCTCCAGTGTGGTTTGCTGCTGTCTTTTGAGGTGACTGACACAACCTACTACTCATGGCTTTTTAACCGAAAACACACATTATTATGCAAATGCCCAATAATAGCAGTGAGAAGTAGAGGCAGCTATTAAGTAAATGTTAACGTTTCTTAAATAGGAGTTATGTACTTCTTAATAGCATTCCGTCTCTCATTGTGTAGGTGTGCATTTCATAATGTAGTTTCAAATTAGGGTTTTACGATCATTTTCTAAAAAGAGAATGTTTTATTTCTGGCTAGGTTTGCAGCTATCATTTCCTTACCTTTCCATGTATTAATAAGGAAAACAGTACAGGTTTTTCTCTAGGGCATCAATAAATAGTGGTTTTAGAATAAGCTGTCGTGCTGTTTATATCCTTTTAATTTGCTTAATTATCTTTTGACCTGCAGAAAGATACCACCAAGTGGCAAGCTGGTCCTCACACTTACTACTGATGCTTGTGAGGGGAAGGAGAATTTTGTCCGTTACCTTGAACACGTCCAAGCAGTTATAACTGTGAATTCAACTCGGCGAGGAGACCTCAACATCAACATGACCTCGCCAATGGGAACGAAGTCCATCCTACTGAGCCGACGTCCAAGGGATGATGACTCCAAGGTGGGTTTTGACAAATGGCCTTTCATGACCACACACACTTGGGGAGAAGACCCCCGAGGCACCTGGGTTTTAGAGATTGGGTTTGTTGGCGGTGTGCCGCAGCGGGGTGTGCTGAAGGAGTGGACACTGATGCTGCACGGGACCCAGAGCGCACCATACATAGACCAAATAGTAAAAGATTATCAGTCCAAACTGGCCATGTCCAAGAAGGAAGAGCTGGAAGAAGAATTAGATGAAGCAGTGGAGAGAAGCCTGAAGAGTATACTGAGCAAGAACTAGAGCTGTTCTGCATGACAGTGTCTTTCCTTTCCCAGATCTGTTCACCTTTCTACTATCCAAACCTCTGTGTTAGACATATAACAATGATCGTCTCTGTAGCCAAATTATCACTTTCTTGATTTTAAAGTCTTATATATTGTCAATAATTATTTTAATCACCACCAAAGCAATCATTTTTTTACTCTAAACCACAAATATTTTGTCCCCCACCAAATACTATGTACAGTTTGTGACTGTAAATGATTTTTCTTTTGTGCCATACAAATAGGTAATACCTGTAAACATGCTTATAGCTATTCCCTTCATATTTTTGTGGTAACTGTTGTTTGTATTTAAAAAAAAAAAAAGAGTGATTTTTAATATTGGCTGTTGATGATAATGGGTGCATTTTAAAAAACTATTGTGAGAGAGGGAATTTACAAAGAGGTTGGCTGGAGAGGTCTTTGAATGTCTAACAGCTCCTTTTGAATCATGGGCTTCTGTGGGACTTCCCCCACTGAGTTCAACCAAAATAGCACTAGACCCTAGAAAAAGAGATGATCCAGAGATGAAGAAAAATTATCAACCCATTTTTCAGAAACCGGTTTTAGAGTTTTCTTTAGTCTATACACTTAGACAATATACAAGTTATCACTTCAGCCACAGAATGATTCTGCAACAAGCATGCAATTGGGAATGCAAGGCAATGCTAGAGCCAGGTGATAAAGGGAAGTGCATTGCAAACAGTCAGGGCATTCTAGAAGCACAAATTTCAGGGTGTTTGCTTTTCTTTTTAATGTTGGCAGTTTAAATCAGTTTACCATCTTACAGTGGTTTGAGTACGTAGGGAATGATCTGTAGGATTTCTTGCAACCTGTGTGCCAAAGTGCATCTGCCCACCTCCGTACTTAACGCTCTATATTACAACAGCAGGAGACCCAGCCGTGTCAGCATTTCCAATCTCAGACCCCTGTTTTCTGGGGTTTTCAGCCTGGCTGTCAGCAAATTGCTGTGGGAAATATGAAAAATGCAGCTTGAGTCCCCAAACCATTTTAATTCAAATTTCACTTTTAAAAATAGAGATTTGTTATTTTTGTGTTATACAAATATATTTAAGGAGAAAAATATGCCTATGTAATTTATGTGTAATGCAACGTTGGCCTTCTTCGGACAATAAAATATAGTGCATTTGGGAAGATTTGTCAGTAATTCTTGCTTTTGGTGTCAGTCCCACCTTCACCTTTCACACATAAGCCAGTCTCTCCTGCCTTGGGGTCCGCTCTGGCTGTTGCCACATCACACTCTCCTCCGTGTGGACTCCTTGGGGTAACAACCGCTTCAGGTTCTCAGGTGTGAGAGCCCAAACTGGACCTTTGAGAAATAAAGTGTCTTGATTCTGAAAGTACTTAGGCACTCACAGTAAAGGCAGGAGACCTACTGAAGCACTGATGTTAAGCAGGTGCTTAAGATGTCTGCAGGATCCAAGATCCACTGCTTAGAGATCCACTGTTTTAGCAGTGACTGGTTTCAGAGTTTTATTATGTATTTTTAATGTACAGAATATTCATCTAAATTGTTTTACTAAGAATCTTCCTGGTTAATCAGGTGCGCAGTGGCAGAGACACAGTAAGCAAATATTTATCTAATAAATTAAAAATGTAACCCTAAGGTTATATGGTGCGTACATTTCACTTAAGAATGTACAATTATTTCTTGTTACTTCAAGTGAATATCCATCTTCTATCCTTCCATCAGGCCTGTTCTTTCCTTTCCAAATACAAATGCAAAATAAAGAGCTAAACCTACTCACAGTCTATGTGAATTACTTTGTAAACCCCAGACAAGCAGCCTCGTGCTGTTCAGAGGTTCTGCACTACATGCAGAGAAAGTAGGGTCACACTTAGATAACACAGGTGTCAGAAGGACAAGAACCAGCCCCTGTGTGGTTTCTGTTTTTAAAGCACTCTTGGTTATTCATTCAGATATATTACAGTGTCAGCTGTGTTTAACCTGCAAGTTAAGTTGTTTAACCAACTTAAGAATTAAGCCAGGGACAAGACAGGCCCACTTCAAACCATCACCATGAGGCGTAACACAAAAGGTTTGGGGACAGGTTTGTTCATGTCTGTTTGGAATTGAAGGGCCCCCACTGACAGCAGGAGGTGTTCAGGGAAGGCATCGAGTTCTCAGAAAGAGCATCATATGCATATCAGAGGGAAGAATTTACTACATATATATGTATTTATGCATACTCCTGTAAGTCTAATTGCACAGAACACCCCTGCGGTACCTCTCTATATTACATACAATATGTGTACTCAACGTATGTTACATACATTTGCTTATAAATATCTAAAGAGTACATACGGTACATAATGTATAACACATACATGCACCTCATTACCTTTTGTGTGTGTGTGTGTGTGTGTTCAAAGAAACAGATAAAACTGGAAGATATTCATGGACTTCTGGAATGTGGAATAAGAAAAGTCCACGTGAAAATCTTAAATGTGTACATCCCTTTCCATTGCATTCATGTAATTTTGCAATTCTGTTCAATCATTAAATAACTTATTTAACAGCAAAATGTTACGATTGATCATATTTTCCTAATGTTGACATACTATATTAAGTGAAAGATCACAATAATGAGTGAAAAACAGAAATGGTGGGTTTTGCTTTGGGTACATCTAAAGCTATGTGTATGTGCAATATAGACATCTACTTCAAATTCTTCAGAATTTTTGCATCAGGGGAATCACTGAAAAACATGTTGAGTTAGACTAAGTTTTTACGATACTGCTGATGGGAAATAAAGTTAATGATGTGTTAGTGTTTATAATAAGGGGGAAATTGACACTCTTGAAACAGGTGAATATTGTTTACCCAAAGCCCTGTGATGATGTTTTATAATCCAAGCGAAATAAAGAGCTGTTGTAAATTGGCAGGTCCTATCATCATTGCTTATCTGACAGTACCTGGGAGGCACTGTGCTGTCAGTGGGGTGACTTCCTAACCTCCTGCTTTTCATACTGATAAGGAAATTTATATCCCATCTTGGTTACTGAGAAAACAAACACATTCCTCCAAGAGTGTACAGGAACAGGAGAAGAGAAGCAGGCTTGGTGTTAACTTTGTGGCAGGATGGGATAAGAAGATTAAGGATGCAGGCTGGAAAGAGCCTTGGACATTGCTTACATGGCTCAAACCCAGTGGCTCCAAGGGAAGCTCTGCAGATGTGTGATTGCTGAACTGCTGCTATCAGTGGGGAAGGGGATGCTGAAGAAGGAGGATGCTGACATTTTTGCACTGTGTTTCATACACAGTAGCAGTTCTGGCCCTGAGGAAATATAATAGGATCTACCACAGCAGTATTTTTCTCTGCTACTTGGAGCACTTTGACCCCCAAAAAATCCTATTTCCCTCTACCTCCCACCCATGCTTTCTGAGTAGGTTTTAAGCACTCATAGACCCATAGTTCAGCGTATGTGTGGTTTTAAAATAGCCACAGCTGTAATTTCTTACCATTCCTGCAGCAGTAGAAGGCAGCTGGAAATCTCATCTAGTTCTTCTTATCACTGAGGTGACAATGTGTCTGTAGCAATGTCATTATCCCAGGCCTTCCTGAATAAATGCTCACAAATATTTCATTGCTACACCTCAGCATTAGTGTTTGAGAGTCAGCATTTAAAGCAGTGGATAATCCATAAATCATGAGATTTACTACACATTGCATCACTCTCATTATGAACAATAACTTCCTAGTGTTTTTTCTCTATCATTTTCCTGTATGTTTAGAGAAATACGAGGATCTGCCCACCATCTGCTGCCGTGGTTGTGGCTGGCAGCTCAGAGAGCATAACAACAGAACACAGGCCGTACTTTGGATATGCTCTACATTAGCACATGCACACAGGTTGCTTTTGCTTTTTCTTTTCTCCTTTTTTTTTTTTTTTCCTGAGTCAAGGATGTCTGGAAGCTGCAAGAAGCTGATGCAGGAGTGCTGTCTTGTGCTTCTCCAGGCACACGGGCAAGCGGGTCTGGTTCCCATGGAGCACTGTGGCACTGCAAGTGACTGGGATGCAACAGGATCACATGGCAGCATCAAACTCTGTACAGTGCTGCAATCCAAGGAAATAAGCAACGAGAAAAAATGAAACAAACAAAATGAAGAGTCTTTTGAATTGCCTGCAGTCTGCTCACAAGCTTGTTTGCACTCCTAAATGCCTCAGTTGTACTGGTGAAGGAAAAAATAACACCTTTAGAGTATTTTAGAAGGACTTTTCCCTGCTTTATTTTGGTGGAACTTCAGTTTTTATTCTGAGTAGATGTGCAGTAAGAGCTTATTTCAAGCACAGCAGGTTTGTCTTCATAACTAAAAAGAGTGTTCTGCCAAGCTCACCTCTAGTTAAAGACAGCAAGTGAGAGATTTGGAATGGGTTAGAGAACTCAATTTCCAACTTCTCCTCTGGAAAGACTCCTGCATGCCTACCGGTTAACTTTCAGCAGTACAGCCTGTTATTCAACAGTAAAAGCAACACACACCCACAGTGGGTACTTTCTGTAGAAGGCAAAGCTTTTATTAAATGAATCGGATGTCACAAGTTAACATTTGCAGCTGTCTGAGAGATGGGGAATCCTGTGGCAGCTATAGGAGAAGTAGAGGAATACGCACTGGCAAATCTGCCCTGGATACTTTGGAAAGCCAGGCAGGTCTGTAATGATGATTGATTTCAACTTGTCCTTATTGTGAAAATAAGTTGCATAGGATGTGCCCATTACTCCTTGTCCTGGAGCAGTCTCACATTCATTACAACACAGGCGAGCCTACATCAGACAGAATTTTGCCATCAAAGTATCAATCTGTTCCATACCAAACAGCAAAAATCTCACTATTGTATCATTCGATCAGGAAAAAAAAAAATTACATCATTTAATAACTATGCCAGACAAGTTGACTGCTTGTCACTTAAGAGCCTTTGTCACCCGGTTTCTTCTTGCTTGTCTTCTCTATCATTGTCTCCACAATCATTGCTGTCTCTTCATATGTCTGAATTCTGTCATCAGAAAACTTCTCGATGGACTCCACCACCTCCACCTTCTCGTAGCTCACGGAGCCAGGCAAGCCTGCTTCCCGGAACAAGAGGCCCTGTTTATCTTCTCGGTCACGCTCTGTCTCTTGAAGAACTCCTGGCTCAGCTGGGCTTATCAGACCTGGGGAAGGAACTGCCTCGGGCTCTGAGACATCTGGATACTTTGTGACTTGCTCAATTTTCCCCCTTATTTTGCCCCATTCAAACAGGTCTTCTTTCTCCTCCTCTTTCAGTTTATCTTGGGTTTCAATCTCTTCTCTCCTTTCACAGATGTCCCTTTTCTCTTTTTCTGATGGTTCAGTAGGTTCGGGCAGCTCCGGTATGGGCTCCACTTCACCAATTGTTACCTTCCCATTGCTGGTAGAAACTGTGATTCCTCCCACAGCTGGGATGGACAAGAAGCAAGGTTCTTCATAGCCTTCCTCCCCTGTTACCAGCACATAACGCCCTTTGGGGTGAGTATCAACTTTAGCCTCTGGTCTCTTGTGAGCTCTTATTTTCTCTCTCACAATGTTACACAATTTATCAAAAGCTTTACTTATCTGGGCTCCATCTGGTACGTCCTCTGGGACTTCTTCTTTTTCAACAAGTTCTAATTCCTCCTGCCCAGGTTCACATGTGACTGAACCTTCATGTCTAAATTCCAGCTGATCTTGGTCAAAAACTTCCACAGTTCTTTCATACGTTTTTTCAGGCGAGAGCCCGTCGGTTATGTCTTTAGACATGATCTCCTTTTTCCTGGAAAGTTTCTTTGTCAGCGCTTTTTGTCTGGGCTTTACACTGGCAATCTCTTGCATAGCCTGGGTGATATCTAGGGAGAATGAAAACAGAGCAAACAACAGACAGTCCTGAACACAGCTGCAAATGCTGGAGCCATCTCTCATTGCCTCTGGTAGAGAGCTGAATGCAGCAGCAAACATGAGCACACCTCCTACTATTGCATTAGACAGCCTCTTCTTTTGCTGGGGCCCCCTTGGCCAAGCAGTCATTCTGCATCTGAGATAGTCATATCTATAACCTGAGGGTATGGCCTCATGCCTTATGGATCATTTTCCATTAAAACAGCTACATTTCACAGAACAGTTAGAAAAATTACACCTGTACTCCTAAAACCAGCTTGTCTTCATTTTGAGGGGTGGTTTGCCGTCAGTAAAACCCCAGTGACCTTGGATTTAAGCTGCAGTGAGTGATGCTGTATGCTAGTACCTACAGGATCTTGCTATGAACAAAATTCTCTTCTTGTAAAGTGTGTCCTCTCTATTTGGTCCTGGCCCTCGTCACTAGGTTTACAAGCATCCTAATTCAAACAGGCAATCCTACAACACCATAGAAACACCTTATTTAGAAGTAACCATGTCAAGAACTGTGGAGACATGGCACTGAGGGATGTGGTTAGTGAGCATGGAGAGCACAGGTTGCAGTCTTTTTCAACCTGAATGATTCTGTGGCCCATAAACGGGAGACCAAAAAGTGTTCTCTGCCAGTCTGCAGCACTAGCCACATCCTGATGCTGTCAGCACATGGCTGAAGTGTGGGACAGCAATTTGCAACAAGTCAGCAGAATAAACTCCAGCTCCTTCAGTAGTTTTAGGTGTCTTTTGACTTGGTTCTGTTGATTGGCCTAAGCAGTAAATTCCAAAAATAAGCAAAGAAATTAGTTGGCTTGGGGTTTTGGCCTTGGACAGTTTGTCTCAAAGCCAGCTGAGGAAAGCTGAAATTGCTGCATTCACTCAGTGAGCCTTGAGTCAGGCTGTCACAGCTGGTGTTCGTATGAAAGACAAATGGAAAAATGGCTTAAATTACAGTGATGCTGCTCATTACAGACACAGGAAGACATGTCACAGGTTTACCTCTTCCCCTCGAAGCTTGAGGTTGGACAGGTCTATAGATCTGCGTGAAGAGTGTGACTGGCGTTCCTGCTATAGCAGAGTTCAACCTGCCTGAGAAGACGCACAACAGTCAGACCTCTCCCCCTCATTTCCACCATAAGCAAGTAAAATTGTGCAAAATTAAACATGGAGATTGAAGGAAGAATGTATTTCTCTGTGGTGAGGAGTTATAGAGTGGTGAGAGCAACACAGCTACAGTGCCTCCACAGGAGCTGGGCTGGCTTCCAGTGGCAGGAGCTGTGGGATGTACACAGATAGTAAAGAACTGCAGCATCGGGTTGTAATTTATCATAACACCTTGAAGGGAAGGGAAGATTTGGATGGCAAACTGTCCATCTATGCCTACCCAAAGCTGTGCCTCTGCAAGAGCTGCTGTACTTCTGCCTCCAGCAGTGCTTGGGACAAAACAGACCTGCCCCAGACGAAGGGGCAATATGATGCAAATGAGAAAGCAGACAGCCACACATCAACAGGCACAGGTTTGTTTTTCCTTTTATATCATTTAAGAGTGGCTTCTTCTGTCATGGGAGAGGAAAAAAGCCTTAGCAAGTCTGTAAGTTCTGAAAAATTAGAAATATTCAAGCTATTGATAAAGAGGTATTCCCATGCTGAGCTCCTCTTTGGCAAAGAAATCAGAAGCTACAAGGTTGGTGTGGCTAACCCGTGGTAGCTCCTGTGGTTTCTGAGCTTGTCAGTGCATGGGAGAAGTCTTGGACCATAAAATTTGCTTCAACTCAAATCAACTTATACAACAGCCCCCAGTCCAGTGCTGTGAAGGAGATGCAAAACTGCACATGCAGCTTTTTCAATCAGTTGCCTCAGTGATTCTCTGCAATGAGGCTGTGTTTCTCTGTTTTTACCCTGGAGCTGAGTACCTCAGAGAAAAATGCTATATTTTGCCTTAGCATCTGGTATCCAAGATATGTTCATATACATTATTCAACCTCTATAGTATGAAAGTAACATTGTATCAAAGGAAAAAATAATGGCTGCAGTGGTATTACCTACATTCTCCTACAGCCAAACCTCTAGGAGGTCTCTGTGCAGTGGGGATTTTTCTCTTTGAGGTAACTGAAATAGATGTGATTTTTCAAAGAATGAAGGGCTGACAAATCTTTCCTGAACAGCACAATCATCTCTATGAACATGTCAGAGATTGTATTCATCAAATGACATCATCACTTTGTAAAAGCTTGACAGTAAAATATGAAATTTGGTAATGTTTAGACATTACCTGCTAATGCCTGACTTCAGAAGGGCAAGAGGAAAACCGAGCAGCCTTTTTTTGGAAAATATTTGTGGAGTTGGTAGTATTAACAGTTAAAAATAAAAAAAATAATAAAAAAAAAAAACCAGAAACAAAAAAACAATGAGAGGCTGGCTTATACGCAAACAGTTACCACATCCGTGGCCTTACCAGTCTGCTCTGCCAGAATTTGAGAGAGTATTTCCGCCTGTTGGGAGGATGTGAAGACACTCCGATGGGTATCTCTGTGCCTAGCTTAGGGCTGCAGCTCCTCCCGCAGTCAGGAGAGAGAGCCAAGACATGGCTTTCAATGCAGAGAATGACTCTACTGGATACCCCTCATCAGAACGCGCTGTCCAACATGAGGTGCTGAAAGTCAGCCCCTGGAGAGGCGGATGGTTGACACTAGAGGGTGCCAGAGCTCCTCGGTATACCTCAACACAATGCAAAGCTTTGCACATTTCTTACACTCTCTTTCCCTCATTGCTGTGGATTTGCTGTGGAGGAGTGATTTGATTTGCAGGACGTTTTCCCTGCTTGCCCAGGGCCCTGTGAGCCTGCCCGGAATGCTCCATCAAGGGTGCACATAGGCAGCAGAGAGGGCATTCAGTTGACTTCCATATGGTTCTGACCTCCGCCACTCAAAGGAGAAGCACAGAATAGCTCTGACCCTTTCTTTGGTAGGGACATGAGCAGGTTTTGCATCTATATAGACTGTTGGAAAAATACCAATGAAAGGTGTGAAATGACCATAGATGGATCAAATGCCCTTGAAAATACTACTTTTTTTTTTTTTTTTTCAAACTTGGTAAGAGAGACTCCTGGGCCCTCTAGCAGAGTGCAGGAACCTGGCCTTACCGGCTGTCCTCATTCTCAATGATTCGCTTGTAGCGCTCCAGCTCGTTCTCCAGGGACTGCTGGTAGATCACCAGCTGGCGGCAGTCAGTCGTGTACTTCTCCAAGGTCCTCTCTGCTTCTTCTATCCCCTTCCTGAGGTTCTCAATCTGCTCGTTGAAAAGCTGAATTTCGTCGTCATAACTCTCCTGGGTGTTTTTTATCGCTTGCTCCAGCATAGTTGTCTGGCAAACAAAGTTGGTGAATAACAGAATCAGCCCTGAATTATTGGGTATCCCCATCTGATCGGTATTTCAAAGGGGATACAAGGCAAGACATGATCTGTTGAGCTGCACTGCTGACACACAGAGGTAAACAGAAGTAACGTCTGTGCAGTAAGTCTTAACTGCCAGTCACTGAAACGTACACTAACCAGGAGGTGGCGATGAGGCCCTTCCAAAGCAAGGGACTGGACTTACATGCAGGCTGTTGCACCAATTCTGTTCTCACTTTCATCTGCTGTTTGGCTGTTTATTATAGTTCATCTATCACTTGGATTTTTTCCCTTTTCAAGCATCTTTTATTAAAGAGATGCATTCACAAAAACGTGATGGGGCTACAACTCGTTAATGGATTCATTAATAATTGAATGATTTCTGCATTTTACAGGCAGGATTTCAAGAAACCTTTTAAGAGAATAAATTTAGGATCTAAGTTCCTTAGCACTGATTCAGTTATACTGTGGTGTAAGAGTGCTGATGAGTGTACAGGTATATGTTCAGTGCTGAGAAGGTGGAATCGATAAACTCACTGCAACATGGTTGTCATGTTCAGAAAATGGAAAGCAAAGAACCTCAGTGACAGTTCAGCCATCAGATCCAGCCTTCATTGTCACAAGCAACCATGTCATCAACTTCCACACATAAAGTTCTTTAACTCTTAATCTCAAGGCCTGAGAACGAATCAATTAAGAAGTTCTTTTCTAAATGAGATATGAAGATTTGTTTTTGAAAGCAGCATGATTAATTCCCCACAGAGCACGCTTTTTCAGGTGCCAGGAGATGGCTGATTTTCTCCTCAAATCTACATGGACTTACAGTCTCACTTGTCACTCTATTGATTCTTGCCCTTCCCAGAGCCCATGTGTCCTCANGGTGGTGGAGTCACCGACCCTGGAGGTGTTCAAGGAACGTTTGGATGCTGTGATGAGGGATATGGTTTAGCGAGAACCATTGGTGATAGGTGGATGGTTGGACTAGATGATCTTATAGGTCCTTTCCAACCTTACTGATTCTGTGATTCTGTGATTCTGTGAAAATAAATCCTTGCACTGCTCCTTAGATCACTGCAGCATGATGGCAGCTGGAGATGGTGACTATGGGTTCTGGACGGCAATACTGCTTTCTCCTTTTCCATGTACAGAACAAGGATGTAGGGCCATGCTGGGTGGGTGGTGTCAGCCTTTCCTGTGTCCACCCCAACCCACCAGGGAGAGCTTGGCTAGCTCTGACAGGTTAATAGCCAGCACAGAGCAAACGTATACATGTATAAACAGGGTGTACGTGAGATCTCTTGGGTAGAATATACTTTAAAACTAGAAATGGATGAAAAAATGGCAATGAAAAGTTCCTTCTTTACTTCTTTCTCATTTTGGTGGTTCTTTATCCATACCCTTTTTCTGACTATGCTCATGTGGAACTTTCCATTCTGCTGACACTGATGCTTTAAACAAATTCTGATAAAAAGCAGCTACACACAAGGAATTCTCAAAGGTTCCTAAACAGTCAAAAAATCAAAGAGAAAAACTGACAAAGACCTTTGCTTTTCCATTTTCCCAGGTTTACCTTATTCAGGCGTTCAAGGGTTTCTTTTAGCTTCTGCTGATATTCACGTTCATTTCGGTACCTGCAGATAGAACAAAGGATATGAAGTTCAGTGGCCTATCCTTCTACAAACTGCATTTTTAACTGCACTATCATGCACAATATATGCTTCACACTAATGCAAAATTCGAACCTTGAGAAGTCCCAGAAGATATATTTATGCATTAGTATTACGTTTTTTTTGCCCCAGCTGCTGAGCATAATTCCAGAACTGACTAACTTCTTGTACCTGGCTTATAGAGCAACAGGCATACAGAAAGCCCAAGAATTAGATTATTTACAATAAAAGCATAATGGATTGGTGTTGGGCTGCAGTGACCACCTCTCATCAGTGACTACTACATGGGTATTTGCTACGCTGGCACATTTGCATTTCACAGAATCATTAACATTTAATTACATTAGCATTTAATTACACTGTACTTGATTTTCCGTTCTAACTGGTGTTGTTCAATAATCACTGAAATAACAGAAACATGAAACAGAAGTTCCAATTTTGTACACTGATTGTGTAAGAAAATTGTTTTATTAGGATAATTTGATGGATTAAGTTTTGTGTCCTCTTCAATGTCAATTCATGCTTTAGCTCAGTCAAAATCACATGTCAGCCTTAGTATGGACTGCATTTAGCCAACAACTGTTATGCATTTATAAAAACTCAGTAAGTGCATTAATGTGCTTATTTCTATACAGGGTGAACAATGGATGTATAGTGTGCTTATTCATTGCCCCCTGTTCATTGCTGGGGGTTGGACTGGATGGTCCCTTCCAACTCCAACGATTCTGTGATACTGTGAAATTGCTGAGCCTCCTCTGCTGAACTGCTGTTTTCTAACAGAACTAAACCAATGTCTTTTGGCCAAACTGCAGTAACACAAGTTTCACTTCCAAGGGTACAACCAAGAATATTCAACTTCAAAAGCGAGACTGCATTTGTTTCTGCTATTTATTAAATAAGTCACCTCCAACAAATTTTCTATCTTATAAATATTTTGTGGACACTTGACATTTTGTGGCAACTGGGCAAGAAAAAAGCAGCTCGTGCCAGCTTGGGAAAATCAAACGTGTGGTCACAATATAAAAATGGATTTGCACTCCCAATAATATGCAAAATTCCAACAGTGCCAGGGACTAAATCTCAGCCCCAGTGCCACCCAGGCCTTTTCTAACCTAGCTAGCTGCAAGGTCCTCACTCAAAAATTCTTCCAATGACTAAAATGCTCAGCTACATTTACCTTGCTTCTCAAATAACCCAAATCTCTGCTGTGTCACATACACAGAAATCCTCCTGTCAGCCATGAGCTGTGGATAACTGTTAGTATTCTATTATTATTCTCTGAATGAGGTTTGCTTTTAAGGGATTTTAATGTACTCCGTAAGCTCAGTGCAAAAGGTTGAAGGACCTCTTAGAAATGATTCAGAGATCTCATGATGCAACACGCAAGCCTCTGTGCTGCTGAAATGTATGTTAGTGTAGTAGCTAACAAGCCTCATGATCTTACACTTCCAACCTGATGTCCAAGTTCAAGTAATTAGCAGGAGATGTTTAAAGGAGGTCGGCATTTCTTAGATAGCTGCTAGTTGACCTTTCCTTGACCTTAAGAGCCATAAGACTCATTTGCTGCTTTAAATGAACAAAAAAAATCCTCCTCATCCCATCAAATAGCTTTACAGATTTAACAAATCTTTTTGGACTCTGTTTAGAAAAAGCTTTATTCATTGCTTTTTTCACAGAAGAAAATAAATGGAGTGGAGGTGGCTGCCAGGTTCAAACACAGCAGAACAGAGCTGTAAAGGATCCCATGAGCTCACCTTTCTGAGGTTAGTAGCTCCCTGCTGGGGTACTTACAGATATTTGCTGAGCCCCTTGAGCCCTTGCATAGCTACAGGCATCAGCCCTGTGTGACCAGTGGGTATGCAGGAGGGAAGCCTGACTTTGGACTTCATTCTCCTCCACTGGAAAGTGCAGCTCCAGCAATGCTGCAAACAACTTTTCCCATCTTCTGCTGCCAGGCCGAGACTGTTCTTGAAAGATAGAGCAGGGAAGGCCCCTCTCATTCACACCTTGTCTCTGATGCAATGCAAGGGCTGCCTTCTCTCCACAGAGAAAACATTTGCAATACATCCTAGTGAGGTTCAATGGCCAGATACTCAATTTGGTGTCAAGTCTGTGCCTTTAATATACAGAGATACGGGAATGATGTCTCCCTGTTGAGCCCTACTGAGTTCTTCCAGCAATACAGGAAGCTTCTCTGCACATCACAAGACAAGACAAAACTTTTCTACTAGGTATAAGTTTCCCTGAGGCATTTCACCAGCCTTTTCTCAACAGAAACAGCAGCCATTTGAGCACCAAAGAGAGCACAAACTGCAAAATGCCAGTCCTACGAGAATGACAGACAGGCTAATAAGGATTGTATTTCACGCCCTGAAGGCTGGGATGAGCCCTGTGTGGGCTCTGCTCTGCTGATCTGTGAGCAGATTGCTACCTGCGTTATTACAGAGCTGCTACCAAAGTGCAAGATTTCGGCACTCTGAGGAGTGGGTGGAGGCACACAGGACCTCCTCACCTGCAGCTGCTGCAGGATGAAACTATGGCCAGAGTAGTGGCAGCAGTGCAGAGACAACCCCTGCTGACGAGGCTTGAAGACAGCTTTGCCAGCGCTCATCAGCCATCATCAGCTCGGCAGGTCCCAGCTCTGGTGTTGTGTTACCTGCTTTCATTTCCCCTCATCGGCATACTTTCTCTGCTGCAGCCCCATTGGGTGTCAGCATGTCTGAGCATCACTGTGCAGATGGGAGAACCAAGTGCCTATTTCTGTGTCTGGTGACTTCCAGGGAATCACGCAGCGTGCAAAACCCACAATATTAGCACTGAATGAATTTTAAATGGAACGATCGATTAGCAAGACTTTTAATTCCTGAAATTAATTAATCCTGCCCAGTCGAGGGTGTTAAAATCTGGGTTTCAGCATCTTTCCAGATATCACAGAGAGAGAAATACAGTCCTTTCCCACAAATAGATGTACTGCTGGTGTAATAACGATGCTCTATAAAAATTAGTATAATTAGCCCTTTTATGAGTTGCATCCAAACAGTTCCTCACTGTGCTTTTTTCTAATTTCAAGGGAACAAATTCTCCCCTGGCACAGTCTGAATTATTCACATTGATGTGAAAAGCTATGGACGTGCCTACAGGGGGCTTAAAAATAAATTTAAACCTAGGATATACTTTCCAGTGGTTCACACACCTCTGATTTTACAGACACNGTGTCCTCAAATCTACATGGACTTACAGTCTCACTTGTCACTCTATTGATTCTTGCCCTTCCCAGAGCCCATGTGTCCTTTCCACCAAAGCATCAGACTTGAGAAATAGTCTGAGGAAAAGACCAGGGGTATCGCTATCCCTGAGTAACATGGTGAGAAAAACTACACTCAGCTGCTGCTCTGGCTGTCAAAAGGAGTTCAAAATCCCACCAAAAGCTATTTTATGCCACTACAGTCATCCTCTCTCACATATACAGAGGACTGACATCTTGAGGCCCAAAAGAAGCTGCACCTGGAGAGGATGTGGTGATCATTCTCCAGTCCTATCTGTCTACTAAGATAGCATTCCACTTCATAGAGGTAGATGTGCCATATGCAATTCTACATGACTGGTTTCTGTTCACTACAGCTGCCTTCTGCTGCTCCATCTCCTGTCCCCTCTGTCCTCTCCTCTTTCATCTTTCAGTTTTTTAACATGTGCCCACAGAAACTATAGACTCGTGGTTGCATTTATGTCTAACAGTGGCAGTACCTCTGTCTGCAGCTTGTATTTTTGAGCCTGTAGCTGGCAGAGGATGCTCTTGTATTCCTCCAGCTGGCTCTGCAGAACAGGGATCCTCCTTTCTGCTACTAGTTTTTCCTGGTTGGAAGAAAAGAACATATGTGCAGGAATGTTTCACTCTATTAAATAGAAGGAAAAGTTACCACTGAAAATAAACCATAAACACAAACAGAAAATGACAATAGATGAATGGAAAATTGGGTACTGAACCTCAAGAAAACCCTTGTGGCATGACAAAAAATAAAAGCTGTGATACAGTAGTGCTGTAAAAGCACAGCTTGTGTTGAAAGTAGACTGTTTGTGTCTTCTTCTAATAGATGTCCTTCAAGAAGCTACTCAGATCGGTGTGAATTACCAAGTTTTCATCCTGTTTGTAGCTATTTATCTACAGTTATTCACATCATGCCTCATCACAACAAGATTTACTCTCTCTGTATATATGTGTACATCCTGCCAGCTCCAGCTCACCCTGGGAGCACAACTACCTTTGAACTACCCATTTTTGCAGTTAACACCTATGCTGACATGCATCTGCCTAACACATTGTCCCTTCTCTTGCTCTCTTCAGTTTTCCAAAGCTACAAGTAGGTTTTTTCTCATATTCAATATTCAGTACTTAATCACATTTGTTGCAGTTTTCATCTAACTAGCTGGGGGATCTGGTATTCTTTAAGAATCAACATGGATTATTTTTCACTTAGTACAGACCCTGCAGCACGCATTTACCAACAGCAACACTTACCTCACATATGCCAGTAGTTATAGGGGACACGCGAGGGGTTGTCTGGATGATCTGTTGTAAGATGTTGACATAGGTCTGGATTTCCATGAGGTTCTGTGTAAAGCAAAAAACATTTTTGTCAGAAAATATCATAGCTGCCTGTAATGCTCTACACCCCTTGAGTCTTAGTCCTAGATGTTTATTTATTTCAACACATGGAAGTTCAGATCATGTTAATACTTGTTTTTGCCAAGTAATTTTAGGCCTGGTTTAAACTGCTCATGTCCTAAGAGTTTTACTGTGCTTGGGGTATGTTACAGGTATGTGTCTAGGTTACAATGTACTACACAGTCTTAATTAAAGGCGACGTGATTTCTAGTTTTACAGTACATTTTCAAAATGAGGAGCAAACAATATCTTTGCATGTGGTCTAAAAAGATGAGCTTCTTCTTTCAAAAGTGGCAAAGATGGGACTCTGGCCTGCTACAAGGTCCTACTGCCCTCCCAAGGAGAAGAGGGATGCATGTATTCGAGTTGGCAGCAACTTAATCGTACAGCCACAGGATAATATCCACTGACTAACCAGAATGCTCTAGCCCAGAAAATCAGGATCCTCCCCTTCACAAACCCAATAGCTTCCTAGTATGAAATGTAAGACAGCCTGATCAGCTTGTTGGGTTGAATCATAGAATCATAATAGAATATCCTCAGCTGGAAGGGACCCACATCATGGTAACAGGTCAAGAAATTCAAAACATTGCTACTGCTGTAGATACTGGATTCTGAGTAAGTCACTTCGAATGCCTTCAGCCACCTAATTATTGGGCTTCATCCCACACTGTTGCTGTTGTGATCACTGACTATATGTAAATTACAAACTAAAAAAAAAACCTAGATTTCCTTTTATTGGCTGCTGGAACAGACCATAGGGAAGGAGAAAGTTTCACACATGTCTCTAGAAGAAAGCTCTAAAAAAGATGGCAGATCCAGCCAGTTACCTTCTTATATCTGTCTTTCGTGGCATTAATGTCATCCTGCAGGAACTGGGACTCAATCTGCAGCTCCAGGTTGCACAGCAGTGCTTCATCCGCTTCCTACAATGCACAGAGAGACACGGACATGCAGTCAGTACATAGGGCTGGAGTGCCACTGATCCACCATGTGAATCGCTTCACTGGTGTGTGGAGAACTAAAGTCTACTGGGAGAAATAAAAATATTTTGAAAGCAATGAACAATAAGCACTTTAGACACTGTGTTCTCCCATTGTACATACTGCTTTTCTGCATAAATATAATTTATGGTACAATTTAGCAAAGGCAGTGTCAAAATATGCTTACTGTATGCTTTATGAATGCTGGGATCCGAGTAATAGACGCAATGAAATACTGGTTGGTGATGCTAAAAGATTGCAATGGGGCATGAATCTTAAACAGATGACACCAACAGAGTAAGGCATTGATTTCTCTAGTGCTTATGATAGGGCATCTTGAGTAATTTTTAATATCCTCAGTGAAAAGTCTCCTTGAAAACAAACAGACTGGTCCAAACTATTTCCACTTCTCCTTTTGGTGTTTTTTCATATATCACTAATATTTGTCAGATTTGGAGCCATTTCTGGAACTAAAAATGACAGATGAGCAAGACCCAGAAAGTCAGTCTGCTGCAGAACTTTTTATTATTTATATGTCAAAGACTCAAACTCATCCTTGGTGCTAGAGATAAGAACAGACCAGGAAACCTGAAATTCACCATCAGTGTCACTCGTGGTAGACCCAAAGTTGGTACAATTGTTGGTTCTCAGAAAACTTTGCCATACTTCATAGGACTCTGACCGCATAGTTCATTGGACTGAAAACTGGTGGATATAAATCCTGACTGCGGTGCTTTGTAGCTGAAAAATCCCCACTGAGCCTCAAGCCATTGTACCAAAACATGAGGGTATGCATTCCTTCCCCAACTTCCAACTTTTTTAGAAAAGGAAAAGTTGAAAGAGGAGGAGGGCTGAGCCAGTGTCACCCCTCATGTTGCTTTTTAAAAGCAAGAGATTTTTTACTCTTGTTACTAAAATAACAAGACCGAAAGGTGCCCCTTTGAAATGATGTACCATTTTGATGCCGTTACTGTGTAATTCTGTCTCAGTGAGCAGATCATGGGCTGAAGATAAAATGCTAAAATCTACAGGCACAGCATGTGACTGGTAGAAGGGAATTGTTCTTTTTTAACATGCACAGCATGCGCTATTCCAAAAATGTGTGGATGCTGCTGTTTCATTATGCTGCCGAGCCTCCCAGCCCGGCCTGCTGACGCACTGGGAGGCCGCCATGGACCCACTCTGCTCCAAAGCCACCTCTCTGCTTTGTGAGGCAGCAGCTCACCCAGACCAGCACGTTCGCAGCCAGTCATCATGACTGCACCCTGCTTTTCTGCATCCACTGCCATCCCATTGAGTAGAAGATCAGTGCAACAATGGTGATGCTAGGAGGCTTGTGGGCAGCTGAAAAAGCCCCTTGGTCCTTAGGTAAGCACATATTTTTGCATGTAGTAAGCAAAAGCAGTGTTCAGCTTTCCAAACATTCCTTCAAAGGGGAAAAATACTTTTGCTTTTTCTCCTTCTTCCAAACAGACTTGTTTAGTTGACAGTGCTTTATAATAAAACAATACAGTGCCTACAGATCTTCTCCTGAACTTTGCAGTATTTGCTATTCACTCAACTTCCAAACAAAAACCATTCTGCCTTAGGTGCTGATTCCAGAATGTTGATTCACATGATAAAGCAGCATCACCAGAACCGCTGTTTGCTGATTTCCAAACTGATTCTCCTTCTCTCTGAAAAGGCAAACGCTTACATCTGCTCATGCACATTTCTAGGCTACATCCTGGGCACTGTGCATACAGTCAACCGTGTTCTCCTCACTGTTTGGTGCTGCAAAGCAAGGAGCTGCTGCAATGAGGGAGGCTGGGAGCAGCCTAGATGTAGTCTGGGTTAAAAACACTCCCTGCAGCTCAAGATCACGTTGGCTTCGCCTGGAGTGGTCCATCCATCCACTTTTCTTCAACCACAAATCAGCTGAGAGGAATAATGAAGATGGACTCAGCAGCTCCAGCTATGCCTTACAAAATATTGACTTCCACCAATGTTTTTAAGAGTTCACAGGGTGTGTGAGAGCTCTGCTAGCACTTTGGAAAATAGCATTGATGCAGGAGGTCTACAGTTCATTGGAGACAGAAAAGCTAAAACATATTTTTGTAATATATATAAAGAACATGCCATGGTGACCGTGCTCACACGAAACATCTCCTCCCATTTGTCTTGGGGAAGAAAAAAATCCACCAGCAGTTGTTTCTCACTACAGAAGATGAAGGATAAGCTGTGAGAAACAGAACTGAGGAAAGATATACTACAATTTCCTTCACTCATGTGAAAGCTATTAGCAAAGGAGGATGAATTGGGCTGTCCCACAGACCTGGTCTGGAAACTTCCTAAATATGTTAGTAAACTTTTATCTTTTCTCTGACCATTTTTTTTATCATTATTATTAATATTCCTTTGAGATTAGTTCAGGAAACAGCAGCTCTGTGTAAACCATTCCTCATGATGCACTAAGAAAGGAACAAATCATGATCTTTTGTACCTTCTTTTTGTTTAGAAACCTGAATGTACTTAGCAACAAACATATTTTTTCCAGTTTTATTGTGGACTCTTAGACATGGGCTGCATGATCTTCACTCTCCATAAGACTAATAAATGGGCTCTTCCTAACTCTGTGTGTAGACCCAAATTCAAAGAGGAGTTGTCTTCTGAATGGAATTATTAAATGCACCTAAACATGAATTTGTAAAATCACATTGAATGTAGAAGAATCAACACATATTTCAACACTAGGTCCCAAAACGAATGCAGGAGCCATCTGGTGATGCTCTAAAGGTGTGCTTGACAGTAGATCCTCCAAATCCCTGGTCTTACTGAAAAATTCATGAAGTCCTGAGGACAGCTGAGGGTTTGGGCTGTGGACAGCATGTGCTGCATAACCAGAATCAGGCTTTCCTTGCCATCTGGTTAGATTAGCCATGCAAGCATTTGCCTGAAGTATTCCTCTAAGACATTTTTCCTTGTAATTCAACATCTTTTTGTTTTATTACAAGTTCCAAAACATTTCCAGAACATCATTCCAAATCTGAAATCTTCCATCATGCAAAATAGAGCATCTCTTTTGAACTACATCTTTAGAAATAGGCACGAAGTGAGCTATTGGAGGATTCTTAAGCACCAGCGATCCTTGGCTTGAACAAACGCAACAAAATAAGACAGCAGCATCACAGTAAACACATATTTAGCCCTATATTAAGATAACTGTCTGTAAGCAGCAGGAAAGAACATAAATGCAAGAGCCAGACTAGAAAAGTTCTTTGCTAACACTTATCAAGAAGGCAACTGTCATTAAGACCATGAAGCTAATTAAGACCTCAACAGAAGATGAGGGCTATAATCCTGCCTCTGCCTCAGTCTACTTGCCTTAACACCTTCTGGCTTTATTAACACTACATCCTTGCTTTGAATATCCATGTGCCTGCCACTATGGTGTTCATTTTCCTATTTCTTAAGCACTAGAAATAACTTTAAAATGACATATAACCTTAAATAAGAGGGAAACTTGGATAGAGCCTTCAGTATTCAAGAGATGTTTTGTGAATTAGTTATATGACACCTAAAATAAATAATAAATAATAATATGGGGATAAAACCAGGCCTGCTAGAGATGAGCCTGGGGGAGCGGCAATGGGATTAGGGATGAGGCGAGGGGCTCGGCTGAAGTGCATCTACACTAATGCACGCAGCACGGGCAACAAACAAGAAGAGTTGGAAGCCATGGTGCGGCAGGCAAGCTATGACCTAGTCGCCATTACGGAAACATGGTGGGACTGCTCCCATGACTGGAGTGCTGCAATGGATGGCTACAAGCTCTTCAGGAAGGATAGGCAAGGAAGAAGGGGTGGCGGTGTGGCTCTGTATGTTA